>JAQZBX010012774.1:0-40758 GCA_029593785.1 Cabassous unicinctus | reverse complement strand
AAACTTGAGGCTGTATATTTTACTAGAATAAAAATTTAAAAAATAAAACAGGGCTGTACAACAACAGTGAACCCTGTTGTAGACACGTTGTAGTTTATAGTTCACATAAAGAATGTTCTTTCATGAATTATAACAAATATACAATACTATAAGCTATTTTATCAAGTTCATGCTTTTATGAAATTCGTGCTTTTTTATCAAATCTATGCTTTTATCAGAATTCATAAATTTTATCAAATTCATGCTTTTATCAAATTCTCCTTTCTGAAGGTGTGGGGGCACTGAAAAAGGCCTTGAAGATCATTCAGTTAACTTACTTTCCCCCATTCTATCAGTAAAAAAGGGTGCGACCAGAGCAACTGCTGCATAAAGTAGACCTCTTTCCCCTGATCCCCTCAAGTGCTGACAGTATTTATAGGAAGACTGCAGGGCTCTCAGGAGGCCTCTGGGCTTTCATTGTCCTTTTCACTGTCTTCTAATACCAAATGTCATGGGGAATTTTCCTAACCAGATGATCCTGCTAATGAAAAAAATTCTGCCAGCTAATGGGAGTGACTTCACTGTGGTAGAGCACTGCACTTAAAATCAAAGACTAGGGTGTGTAATGCCTTTGCCACCATGTGGTCTTGTGGTCTTGGGCATATGGTTTAATCTCTGTGAATTTCAGTGTCCTCATCTGCAGAGAGGGGATCATATCCATTACATACAGACAGGGCTGTTGTGGGGACTTAAGGAGATAATAACCACAAATAGTTAATAATAACCATGAAGAATATATATGTTTTTATATACTTAAAATCTGTCATTTATTTTTCATTGCCCCTATGATAAAGTCCCATGTCCTTACTATGGCCTCCATGACCTTGAATGATTTCTATTGCCTGCCTTTTTGGCTTTATCTGCCCCCTTGTTCTATTAAGTCCAGGTGTTATAGAATTCTTTAAATTCTTCTAAAATTCTATGTTCTCTACTGTTTGGGGGCCAGCTATTTTCTCTGCCCAAATTGTCCCCTCTTTCCTCCCTTTATCCAGCTACCTTAGCTATTAGGACTCAGGAAACATGAAATTTCTCAGTGTCCCAGGCTTGGTTGGGTCACTTGCTCTATATACCCAAGTTACCATTTTACCTTTTCATAGTGCTCATCATTCTCCTGTTTACCATCTCTCCTATAAATTGTAGGTGTCAGGAAGTTAGAATCCAGTACTATCCTCTAAACTTCTGTATTGCCAACACCTCATGAAATATCTGACACCTAGTATCAGGATATCCGTTGACTCTTTGATTAGCTATGTATACATATAAATGTAGTTTTTACATAAATCTTAAAAGATATTAGACAAATTTTAGTTGGCAACCTTCTAATTGTCACATATACCTTTAGAGTAGGACTGAATTAGTAGACCTGACCTATATAAGTTAAATAAATGATTGTTGAAGGTCTCTGACAGATGTTGATAAATGCTCTTCTTGCTGTAGCAACTACTAACCACAAAGGACATCATTGCTTTAATTTTTCCACTTCCAGGGAAAAAAACTAGATTTTAGATTTCTCAGACATTTACAAGTGCTGTATATTAATGAGTTGGACTCATTCAACTCCAACTTCTAAGTCTATGGAAAATCTCATTCAGCAGCACTGTCCAACCAACCAAGAGGTTCATATGACTACATCCCAGGTCCTATCTCCTTTAAACTGACGGCTTCAAAATAATGGGAGTGTGTGTCAATGTAAGCTCCAATCATAGGTCAAGTTATATTCTAGCAACTTTGTCCTTTTAGCAGTTTATTTTAAGACTGATATGAAATATGACAAATGTTGCTAGCAGTCTACACTATTGCTATATTGTGGTGCATGATTTCATTCAGTAAGAATAATTTTGATATGCATTTTAGATTGCCTAATGAAATGATCCTTTTCTACCCTTATTATCTACATAGAGTTGAATTTCATATGAAGGAATAAAAAACTTTGTAGTATATTGGATATTTATGAAAATAATTCACTTTCAAAGAACCATTCACTTGGGTTTAATATGATACTGGTTTGGGGTGTGATTTTCATGCTTATGTTTTACTCAAATTTAGCAAATTTTGATGCTTTGGCCTCCATTTCCCAGTCAAATACATGAATTGCAGTTAAATAAATGAAGTGAAAGTTTATTTAAACATCTGGTTTCTTTGTATCCAAAGAGATTCATGTGGACTAATTGAACAATTGGACTTACAAGATAATAGATGAATCCCTCCAAATGCATGATAGTTTTATGCTGCCTTGTCACCAAGCCCACCCCCTGCAACATCACATGGATAGATTAATCCTGAACTTACCTTTTGCTAGTGCATCAACTATTATATTACATAGGCACCTTGGGTTGATCTGCTTTCAAAGAAAAACCAGAAAGCATTAAAAAAATGATACAGTTAATATATATATATAAGTATGGAGACTCTTTTCATGTGAACAGCCATATCTTTGAGAGATCCTACTGAAAAGCAGCCTGTTATTAGTTGGCATGACCAGGTTATTGAATACTGAATCCATGTTTCCAGAGGGGAATGTGTGTCTGTGTGTGTCTGTCTGTCTGCACTTGGATTTCTAAAAGTAATCATTCAGATACTCTGATTTATCTCTCTATATATAATTTTAGATCTTCTTCTCTGATTATTTGAAAAACAATTTTGCTAACTTGTTGGAAGCAAAGTATAGTTACGTAAAATGTGTTTTCCTTCAATTCAGAGACTTTTTATTTACAGCAAACTTTTAAAGATAAACTTAATTTACCTTTTGAATAGAAAATACTTACTTGTTAAATATCTCTGGGAACACTTTCTTTCCCTAATAAGGGTTGTGTTCACAGAAGATAAAACCACAAAGGAAGATTTTAGGAAAAAAAGAAATATATATGTAAAAAACAGAAGAAAACCTTTTCAATTGGCATTTTTTGAGACTGTGCTCAATTTTGACTACTAGACCTTTTCCATGTAAGCACCTCTCAACTCAGCTTTTTTTCTGCTTCTCTCTTAACCCCTCCTGCATTGAGACTATCTTCCTTTGTGATGCCATTCCAACCCTCTCCTCCCTCTAAACCAGGCAGAGACTTCCACTGGGCTCCCACAGCATCTTTTCTCTCCTGTGTTACATCATTTTACTATTTGTATTGTTTTCTCATTTCATGCGCATCTGCCTCTCTGGGATTTGAGCATCTTCAGGACTGGAAATGGCTTTTTTTCAAATTTGTATCACATGCTTATAACAGAGAGTGATACACAATGGGCTCTCAAATTGAGCATCTTACATGTTTTATGAATAAATGAAAGAATTAATAATTTGTATTTATGGAATTCTCTGAATTCTGACTTGGTTATCCTCTCTAATTTGGTGTCACCTATAAATTTTATAAGCATTCTTTCTCTGCTATATCCATGCCATTGATAGATATAGACATGGGCAAAAAACAGATACAGATATGGATATGAAGATGGAGGTGGAGACAGATATATATATATATATATATATATATATATATATATATAGAGAGAGAGAGAGAGAGAGAGAGAGAGAGAGAGAGAGAGGAGAGAGAGAGAGAGAGAGAGAGAGAGAAATGTTCCATGACACATCTTGGGAAACATCCCTTCAGTCTACATTGCATCCTTGATCAATTCAAATTATTGGTGGGAAGGGGTGTTAAATATTTCAATTAATCAGACAACTATTAGTCAGCAACTAGTATACAGAACACAATCCCTATCTTTTCAATATGTTTTTTCATATGCTTGGCTAAAATAAAGAAATATCAGATCTAAAGTCTTCCCCTGATTTCCTGCTTTATAGAAAACAAACTTTAATTCCATCATAGCTAGTAATAGATTCTTTCTTTCATAACTTCTCATAACTAACCTATCTTCCAGTGCATTCAAGAATTGTGGCAGAAATATATATTAAATTCACCAAACCATAATGTTTCCCATTTCTTAAAACTGGGATTTTTTCCCACTTTAATTCTTAATGATTTACTGTCCATTCTTCAGCATTCTTGCACTAAAATCTTTCTGGGCATGGCTATTTGAAGACATTTAAGTTGCCCAGGTAATAATTTACTACCACCTCATCTGCCAGAACTTTAATTCATTTTTACAATGTCTATCCTACTCCTTCTACTGGGAAGATTTAGTTTCTTTCTAGAGAAGATGGATGAAACAAAGGAGTTGAAAATCCTGGCTTCCTTCTTTCATTTGTTGCTTGGTCACTATGTTTGCTAAGCCACAAGCTTTTCTGAATAAACTTCACAAATACAAGAACCTTTTCTTATTGATTTTAGGACATTTCATGAACCTGAAGCTCATTCACACCTTAAGCCTTCTTGACACTACGTTCGCATGGTCATGGTACATTTGGTATTTTATCTATCTTTACATGTCTCTCTTTTCATCTTTTATTGCATGCCTTTTAAAATATGAACATGAGCTTTTTGTGGTATTGTATTAATTTAATCACAACCTTCTTTATCTGAAAACTGATTCAAATTTTAATTTCTATAATTTCTTATTTCCTTTAGTCAAAATTATTTTAAACAATTCTGATTTGAGTTTTGAGGGGGAAATTCTATGCTAAATCTGGATACAAATTTACTTTCTTGGGAAACTTAACCTTGCATGTGGGTCCAGCTTTGTTTACCTCTGACAGAGACTTGATGGCACTCATTCTCTACCCCACCTTGTTAGGTTCCTCAGGTTTTACAGAGTGTCAATGCTTCCCTCAGCTGTTCTACTTGTTATATACCCTCTACAAGCCTGTTTTTATGTGGGAACAAAAGAAAGTTTCCTTGCAGATATTCTTCATGAAGTATAAATTCAAACCCAGTATCTTTTCATGCTTTTAAAGACTGAAAAGAGAAAAACAATCATTCTGAAGAGTTTTGCAAGCTATCCATTCTTATAGATAATCTATATATTTTTATCACTGGATCAAACTTATGTGTATTGTTTTAATTAAATCCTATTTTGATATAACATCATGTCTTTAAGGAACGTCATAAGAAATATCCCAAATTCATTGTTTGCTTAATTTAAGGATATTGTTGAGTCTCTTGTTATATTTCTATGTCCCCCAAATAAGTTACTTCTGTATTCTGTGTCTAGAAGAGTTATGATTTTCCTGTAAACTTGTAAAAGCCTATTTTCCTCTTACCAGGAAAGAGAAGGTCCAAATTTGTGGCTCTCAATAAAAAGTGTACAGTACTTTCAGTGTAATTTTTCTGTAAATATAAATCTAAAACTTCTCTAAAAATAAATTTTAAAAGAGATAGACTCTCCCACCCACCCAGAAAAAAAGTGTGCAGAATAGGAGTTCATGCTATGCATTTTAGGAATTAAATTCATTTTTGTTTCATACCTACCCATATTTGCTATATCTACATCTTTGTAAATCATCTCAAATTCTTTTTTGCATTAGGTAAGATAAAAACACAATAAAATAAGATATAATAAAATAAAAAAACTTCCCTGCATTCTTTCATCCTTCTATTAAAAAATCACAATGGCACTTTCTCCAAAGGTCCTCATTGCTTCTTCTAGCCCAACTCAGGTTTTTGTTGGTTAGAACTGAAACCAGGCTAACATGTTCCCTTTTTGATTCTTCTACCTTCACCAAGTCTTGTCAAGAATTTATCAGATGCTCCACTTTTGGTACAATGAAAATTTCAGCAGGAAGTACAGTTTATTGAAGATTCTCCTCATTCCTCTTTTTGCCTCTGTGTTAGTCCTATAATCTGTATCCCATATGTGTGGTGCTCCCATAATATCACTTCAGATTGTTTTTCTTTCATTTTTTTTCAATACATGATATGGAGTAATTACAAAACTAGAAAGGAAACAAAACAATTTATTTACTTCTTTAAAATGCAAATTTTGTATCTTTGTTGGATGTTGGCTTTGGGGAAGAGTCAAAATATTGAGTTCAGAAAGCATGCACTATAAGGCATCTTAAATGACCGCAGCATTTAAATAAGTTTTCTCAGTAATCCAAATGGATGGCCAATTCTTAACTAGTCAGGTATTAGGTTTAGTCTGATCTCATTTTTCTCCTTAAAATTAGGTAAGTTTAATAAACTGGCAAGAATCTAAAAAGTACATAGGCAGTGCCTAATAAAAGAAAACAGACCAATATACCAAGCCCTCAATATTAATGCTTGTACTTATGAATCGTATTCTTGTAAAATTGAAACATAGCCTAACAATTTCTGTTGCCTAAGAGTTGCTTTCTGAAAACCTCCTTGCTACTCAAACGTGGCCTCTCTTTAAGCTAAACCCAACAAATAAGCTCACTACCTTTCCCCCTGGCATGGGGCATGACTCCGGGGGTGAGCCTCCCATGGCTAAGAGATTTCAAAGTGAGTCAGTATGTCATTCCAGAGGTTATGTTTATGTATGTATCAGGAGGATCTCACTAACTGTCTTAGTAAGTAAACCCCCAAATGGGTGTTCCTGAGGGCTCTAGAGACTTCTGGACACTCTAGGTTAGATACACAAACCTCTGAAATCAGCACCCCATTGGTGGGCTTTATCTTGGAATTTTTGATAACCTAGTTTCCCAATGTAACAGAGTTAGACTCATTTATAATTTCCCTACACATGATTCTTCTATCCCTTTTATTTGAACCTACAATTAGCACCATAACCATTAAATATATATCCCAGAGACTTAAACCTTTGGTATGTTCATATGCCAGTTGAGTCCTGAATCTCAGCAGAGTTACAGCCAACACCTACTCTCTAGTTCATTGGACTCACCCAAGACAACAAAAGGTTGATGCTGGACAATCTCCATCCCAAAAAACAAAGAATATCTACAAATGCAAACAAAACAGTTCCTTCCATCTGCTCCATAATATTTAAGCACCCTCTCAATCTGAAGCAGAGTGGGCATAATCATCCTCAAATCCTCAAGATTGAGGACTGAACAAACATAAGGGAGAAATGCAACCATGGACCAAAGTAGACATTATGATTGTAGTAATGGAAGAACTTGTAACATTGATAAAAAAAGGTAGTGGTTACCAGAGGTTCTGAGAGGAGGAGGAGAGAAGAATAGGTGCAACACAGGGCATTGGAATTGTTCTGCATGATATTGCAATGATGGATACAGGCCATTATACTTTGTCAAAACCTGCAAAATTGGGTGGTGCAAAGTGTATACCACAATATAAAATATAGACCTTTGTAAATAGCAATGCTTCAATATTTAGTCATCAATTGTAACAAATATACCACAATAATGTAAGATGTTAATTGGGGAAAATGTGAAATAGTGGGAATCCCCTACATTTTTAGTATAACTTTTCTGTAATCTAAAATTTCTTTTAAAATGAAGTTTATTACATCAAAAATAGGTAAGTTTATTTATACATGATGCATGCTTTCTCTTTCATACTTCAGGAGGATTAATATTTGATTTTAGAGATTTGTATTAGGTACAATCCCTATTCCCATTAATTACCTGCATTGAGGCAGCCCCAGTTCAGGACTTCCTTGAAAATACTCACACTTTCCTCAGTCTGGGCACGAAAAAGAAAAAGGAGCCAGAAAGAAGGACAGAAAAAGGAAAGGGAACAAATCAAGGGAGCAGTCCTATATATAATTGTGTACTGTTGATACCCTTGCCTATTTATAGGCCAACTCTGAAGACAAGTCCCAACAAGAAGCTCAACAATGCTTTTTACTCATTGGAAGCATCATTGGGCCACAGAAGGAGAATGAGAGACAATAGTCATTTGAGTGAAAGCATCTTCATAAATACATTTTTGAATGTATATTAGTATAAACACTTCCACATCATTGTAGTCATCTCATAGTCAACCTTTTAAAAATTGAGAGAGAAAATCTTGTTCTACTAATTGCTACTCCTATTGTTGTAAGACAATAGGAAAATGTGTGACTAAAACTTGTGGTTTCAGGATCAAACTTAGCACTGGATGTCTTTAAGTTTGGACAATCATACCAAGCTTTAAGATTTTTTGAAATTCTGAAAGTAACAATCTTATGAGGAATCAAATGATAAAAAAAATTCAGTGGAAGTGAGAGTTGGCTCTTGCATTTTAAAGGCAGGTTTGACTTGAATATATTAGGGGCAAGGTGAAGCTATTGGTGCATATAAGATGGCTACTAAAGAAATAAAACAAGAGCAACCTTCTGTTTTCAAACCCAGCAGGATGACAACTTTGTCTCTAGTACCTATATCTGCTACAGGGAAATTTATGGTGAGAAAGAAGAGGACCACAAAATATATATCCGAATTATTTTCTCTAATTTACATCAAATGATACAAATCCTCCTCAAAAATGAATGTCAAAATCTCCCCAGAAAGGTCCTTCTGAATATTAATTCAATAGAGATGACTTTTAAATAGCTTTATTTTCTAATTTGTTGTCATAAAAACAGGCAAGTACTACAGGTAAAATAATTAGTAAGTATTTATTGCCCGTATCACCTTAACTATGTTTATGATTTATTAAGGTTTTGGCCTGTGTAATTTAATCTGAACAACAACTTTATGGATACTTTATTGAACTTTTCTAGAATAGACATTTTGGTATAGAATATATATTGCAAGATTGCCAGCTCAGTTTTGGAATATTTCTCATCAGATAACATTCATTTTATTGCTGCAGAAAGTTTTCTTTTTAATATTTAAGACAAATTTCATTTCTGAATTATGCCATCATAGCCCCCAAATCTCTGAATCCCATCATATTACTAGGACAAATTCAAACCCAAAGTGGGATGCTGTATCTTTGCCTTTGAGTGTACTTGGGCATGTATCTGGGAGGTGTGTGTGTGTGTGTGTGTGTGTGTAGGGTCCTTTGGCCCCTTATTTAAGCATTTTATGATATAGTATTTCAGCTCATACAAGCATCAGTTTTAATCCATTTGCATGAGCTATGGAAGACTTCCATAAATTATTGGCAAGATAATGAAAAACACAGCTCACTGGTGAGAAAGGTCACACAAATTATTTTCCAAACCATAATAAAATACAGTTCCCTCCAATTAAGAAACCAATAGGTTTAAAAAGCTTTCCTTATTCTTTTTGTATATTAGCACATGCAATGCTATGCTGTTGTAAGAAGAAATGAAATTGGGACACATGATAACATGTATGAACCTTGAGGACATTATGCTAAGTAATATAAGCCAGATGCAAAAGGGCAAATATTGTATGATCTCAATAATGTGAATTAAATATGAACATTAAACACATGGAGTTAAAACCTAGACTATAGTTTATTAGAAGATAGGATAAGGACTGAGAAGGGATACTGATACCTAATATTTGTAGAATTTTCAATTAGCTGCAGAAGATTTTAACTTTTTTGTTGAGTTACAGTTTCTAGGATAAATATCACTGCTGTTTAAAGAATTAGTTTCTATCTAGTGCATATACTGTAGTTAATAAAGCATGATTATATTCATGGTGATTAAGCCATAAAAATACAACACGCTATTAAATTCAACATCTCATGTAGATACAAGGTCTAAGTTGAAAAATTAAGCACTCAGAAGCCTCCAAACTCTAGTATTATAAGCTCTAAGACAAAATGCACTATGCATTTCAAAAATAAGTTCCATATATTATGATAAGCATTTACCAGGAAAGGAAGTGACTAAATACAAAATGTGAATTTATCTATGTAGGAGTCTACATGAATAGAGAATCACAATAATGTGTGTGGGAGGAAGTGTTTTGGCTTGCAAAATGCTCAGTTTTAATGTTGCTTGAATCCATTATTCATTCTTTTTATTGTTCTACTTAGAAAAAGTCAGTGAGCAATTGAAGAGGAAATGTACAAAATATATTGCAGAATTTTCAGATATCAAAAATATTTTCTTACAGTTATTATTTTTAAAATATAACTTATTTGAAAGAGTGTACTTCCATCTTCTCTTTGCCCAGCTACCATCTTATCAAATGGAAAATTCTTAATCTCATCTTCAGGAGAAACCCCCTCTGTCCTAACCATGCTAATTGGCCTCGATCTCATTCAGCTATCTTCTGTATCCTAGAGATTGATGATTAAATCCATGAAGCACTCAGATATTGTTGCACCATGTTTTGTTTTGTTTCATTTTTTATGTCCAGAAGGTAATGCTTTCTTTTCTATTTTACAAAATAAAAGGAAGCAGGACATTTCATGGGTCTCTCAGTCTGGGCAGCATTTTCAACCATTGTCTTCAGTGAATAATGCACTTTTAGGTTCCTGGGTTGTAAATGATAGCTTGGAGCCTACAATCTTCTGGTTTGGATTATTTCTCCCAAATCATATTACCTTACATTTACTCTCACTGAACAACACTCATATGCTGATGTGCCACATTCCTGCCCACTCAACCAGTTCACAGAAATCTTCCTGAATGCTGTCCCTGTCATCTCAGCATTTACCCGCCACAGCTTACTGTCATGTGAGTATGTGGAGCTTTCACTACATATAACCTCTTCCATTCCATTTTGGTAATGCTGTAAGGAATATTGGTTCCAGCAAAGATACTTTAGTGCAGGGTTGGAGAGAGGGGCACAACTTTGAGTTTTCTTGATTCAGAGAAATCTTTTTCTGTGTTTGTGTGTCTTCCCCATTTGTCAGGAGAAGCAGGAAATTCTTCAGGCACATCTGCCTACATTTTTGCATCTGTGAGCTCAAGGCGGCAGGTGTTCTTGTGTTAGACCACTTCTGACAATGGACAGCTAAGTGCCTTGAACTGCAGGAACTTTGACCAAGCTGATCTTTTTCCTATAGTTTGAGCTCTTTGTTTAGACTAAAGCGTGATTGTGGGAAAAGAGTCACTATTTGACTATTGAGTCAAATAGTTATGTGGATTCTGAATTCCACTTCCTATTTGAACATGAGTGAATTATTTAATTGAGTTTCTTTCCCTATCTGCAAAGTGGAGCTTGTAATACCTATAATACAGGTTTCTTTGAAGATTTAATGAAATAGTATATTGTTTATCATAGTGTATTGTATACAATTGTGTATCAGAGGCCTCAGGATATTTTGTTTCCTTCTTTGCATCATTTCTTATAACTGCATATCCTTTAACCAGTGTCTCATAATTTTCTATCCTCCCCATCTCCCACAGAGGCCTGTTCTCCTTTATTATGCTTATCTGACCTCTCAGTCTCAGCTTTCCTAATTCTGTCATCTACCAGGTAACTCCTGTCAGTGTGGCCTAATCTCTATCAAAACTTCTCCTTACTTTTGTAAACTCTTACAATAAAATGACTTTGAAAGCACCCTCAGAAATAGGTTTTAGAAATTATCTGATTCTCTCTGGAAAACAGACTTGCCTATTTTTTTTAAAGAGCATTCACATTTTCTTTTTGGCAATGTTTTCCCCTTACAATATCATCAGAAAATATTTGCTGAACAGAACACTCCTTCCCAGGTCCTAGTGCCTGGGGAATGCAGCACAGCAATGGCCTTTGAAATGTTATTGACATGAAGACTTAGGAGCAATTTTGGATAGGGCTGGAGTGTTCCACATAACGGCCAGAATTAGAAATAATCTAAGGTCAGATCAGTATTTTTAGCAGAGGTGAGGATTTGCAAACTGAAAGTTGGTACCAAAAAGAAAATCTATATAATTAGAAGAGTCTCTATCACCATCCCAGGAGACAAGGCCATCAGGTAAAGGTTGGGAGATTGAGAACAGATTGCGATTAAGTAATAGGGTTACTTAATCTGCAGCCTCTGTACGAGTCTAGGACATGAGGGGCTCTTGTCCTCAGTGCATCACTTGGTGGCACAGAGGAAGTCATTGAGAGCAGCATTAACTGAGACACAGCATGATATGCTGCGTCCTCCATAGTATGCAGTCCAGGTGGGGAGGCTGGAAATGTGGGCAGATATAGAAGAGTAAGTTATGGGCCATCTGTGGACCTTTCATGCACTGGCTTAAATTCTCAAACCAAAAAAAAAACACTATTCTCTAGTGATAAGAAAATGTTTTAGTTTGCATTCCTCCCTAATCAGACCCTGAGAAAAGTATTTGGGTACAAGCCAATTAAGCATCCATTTCTAAGTATGTGACCACCGTAAGCAACTGAGACTCAATACTGCTGAGTGACTTCCAAAGAACCATGTCAAATATGTCCCAGAACTGTCCCACCAAGAGGCAAGGAAAGTGTAGGACTTACACACAAACTCCCAATTTTCAATGGTTGAGGCTCACTCTAGTAGGTATTAACCTTCATGCTACCAACTTGCACTGCACACAGGAAGAACACACTTCTGGCCAAAGACAGCAGGCAGAGAAACTCAGGTGTTGGAGCTGCGTAGGCATGGTCCCATAAGCCACTGATGACTTATGGGTGGGGCAGAGACAGTGCCTGCAACATAGGCAGAGTATAACTAGCTGCCTCTGACTAGCTGAGTACAATGAAGGGTTTTGTTCAAAGTCACTCATATAAAAAATATGATTTTGCCACATATTGGTCATACAATTGCAGAATCCTATAGAGAAATTATGTGCATGCATTTCTGTCATCTCCACTAAAATAAATATTACTTGAGGGCAGGAACTAGCATTTATTTTATTTGCCCCTTTACCACCTGCCAGAATGCTTTGCTGAAATGAACTGAATTAAATTTTAGTGAAATTAAAAGGCAACTTCTTCATAAGATTCTTTTTTTCTCTCTCAAAAACCAGACAATTTGTTAATAGTAACCCTCTTCCCTATGTCTATTTTTGCAATGCCTTCAATCTCAGTGGACCCAGATACACTGAATTAGCAATTAGTGTACAGTGCATTTAGCATACTTAGAATCCTCTTAGCCCACCATTGGAGTGAAGCCACAAGGATAGAATATAACCACTGTTCACTAGTTACAGTAATACAACATAAAAATTTATGATGAATCACCCAACTTTCATGTCTCCCACATAACGCATTGCATATTTGCTATCTCAGAGTCTCCTCTAGATTACAATTGGACTTCTTTGTCAAGAGTGCATATTAATATTTTTAAGGTAATAATTTTAGGAAGATAAAAGCAATTCATACTGTCCTTTAAAATCTAGCCAATTAGAAGTGGAAGTGTGAGTGACAGTCCACAGAGAAGCTACATCTTTATTATGAAACCAAATGCCCATTTAACAGAAGATTGTTCTTTGGAAGGAATGTAGTCTCTGCCATATGGAGTGATGATGGTGATGTCAAAAAACTTCAGGTGGTTATGCAAGCTTACAAAGTTCTTGGACATATACTTGTTAAACAAATCCTCATAACACAGAGTAGCAATATTATCTTACCCATTTTGAAGATGAGGAACTGAAGGACCAAAGAAGAGGTGTATTTCACCCAGGATCAAAAAATAGTAACAAGGAGAGTACAGCCTTCAACCTTGTGTATTGCTTTTGAATCCCGTGTCTTTTCCACCACACCACACCACACCACACCACACCACACCACACCACATCACACCACACCACACCAATCCACTTCAGAATGAAGCAAAACACAGAGCTACAGGCTGGTGCTTGCTGTACAAGTGAAGTCTAGCCTTCCCATTTCTTTCTCTTTCTTTCTTTCTTTCTTTCTTTCTTTCTTTCTTTCTTTCTTTCTTTCTTTCTTTCTTTCTTTCTTTCTTTCTTTCTTTCTTTCTTTCTTTCTTCCTTCCTTCCTTCCTTCCTTCCTTCCTTCCTTCCTTCCTTCCTTCCTTCCTTTCTTTCTTTCTTTCTAAAGAAACTTTACATTACATAAATGTTATATTGAAAATAGAGGGGATTCCCATATACCCCACCCATCCACCTTCCATATTTCCCCCATTAACATCTTTAATTAGTATAGTACATTTGTTAGAATTGATGAACACATATTGAAGCATTGCTACCAACCATGGACTATAGTTTACATTATAGTTTACAGTTTGCACAGTACATTTTATAGGTTTTGATAAATATATAATGTATAGTATCCATCATTGCAATATTATACAGAACAATTCTAATATCCTCCAAAATGCCCCAAGTTACACTTATTCTTCCTTCTTCCTCCCAACAGAATCTTTGGTGACAACTCTTTTTATATCAATGATGTTACATCCTGAAAGCCTCCTTGTTGCTCAAATGTGGACTCTTTCTAAGCCAAACTCAGCATATAAACTCACTATCTTCCCCCTAGCATGGGACATGATCCTGGTGATAAGCCTCCCTGGCACCAAGGGATTATTACCAAGTGCTAACTGGCAATGCACTTGGAAAAAGACCTAGACCAAAAGGGGGAAATATTAAATACAAATGAGTTTTTATGGCAAACAATGCCTCAAGCAGGGATGCTCCTGAGGGCTCTAGAGACATTTAGACACTGTAGGCAAAACAGACAACCCCAGGAAATACAGCACCCCATCAATGACCTCACCTTGGAATATATGATAACCTATCTCCCCAATATATCAACATTAGGCTCATTTATAATTTTCCTACATATGGTTCTTCTGCCTCTTTTATTTGAACATATAATTAGCATTATACCCATTAAACATATGCCCCAGAGACTTAAATCTTTTGGTGCCTCATATGCTGGTGGCCCTGAATCTCAGCAGAGTTGCAGCCAACACCTACTCTACAGTTCATTGGACTCACCCAGGACAACTAACAAAATGATGATGACATAAAACACCCATCTGTAAAACAGACAGTATCTATAACTGCAAGAAAGACAGTTCCATCTATCTGCCCCATTTGCATTTTTTTTTTATAGGCAAGGGAGTAAAGAGTTTATTAAGAAACTTAGCTAAGATGGCATTGGTTTAGGAGGGCAGTCACCAGAGGATGGCTGAATGGGGACAGGATCCTTCCTGAGTGGTCTGTGCTGGGGGCCCATGGAGTAAGAACATTGGAGAAATTGATCTGGAGGGAGCTGATGGTGAGGTGGATTGCTCAAGAAAGAATCATGCTGATAGCTTGTCTCTTCTTTGTGGTGCTTCTTTTTCCATGATTTCCCATTCTCTGTCTATATTGATTTTGTCTCCCAATGTTCTCTCTTTTCCTTCCTTCATCTTTCTACCTTCTGCTTTCTGTTGTGGTTCTTACATACCAACTTTTTTCATTAGCCCACAATTTCAAGGGTGTCAATTTCTATTTTATCTATTCTGTTTTCTTCTTTTTTAATTATTATTAACTTTTCCAATCCAGCCCTTTCTTTACTTTTTCTCACTCTCCTCATCATTCAGGCCTTCTAAATCATTATATATATTTTCCTCTATTTGGTTTCCCAGTCCTTGTATGTACACCATTTTTTCCCCTATTACTCTACACTGCCTACATGAGTTAAATATTCATTTTACTAAGTCTTATTTTGCCCCTCTTCTAACTTTTACCAATATTACTATTATCCTTCTTCCTTTCTCACATCTTTCGATTCCTCTGGCCCTAATCTTTTGCCATCAAGGGAACATAGAAAGAAGCAAGGAAATAGAATATGAAGAACAAAATGTCAAAGAGAAAACTTAACTCACACACAGAACCACCAGCTAAATAAAATGCTAGAGCAGAGAGAGAAGCTAATCAAATGAATAAACCCATCAAGGTAAAATGATGACTAGAGGGCAAAAAAAAATTACAAACCACACTGAAACACAGGAAGACATGGACCAGTTCAATGAACAAACTAAAAACCAAGAAGAGATGCAGAACATAGAACGACAAATAAAAGCTTTCCAAACAAACATCATGGACCAAATTAATGAAGTGAAGGAAGAGATTAAGGATATTAGGAAGACACCAAAAGAACATACTGAAGAAATTGTAAACATACATAAAAAGATAATGGATATGATGATGATCAATGGCACAATCCAAGAAATCAAAAAGACGTTGGATTCACATAAGAGCAGATTTGAACAGGCAGGAGAAAGAATTAGTGATGTGGAAGACAATACATCTGAAATCAGAGAGTAGAACAGATAGATAAAAAGGTAGAAAAAATTCAGCAGGGACTTAGGGATTTAACTGACAACACAAAACACACAAGCATACACATTATAGGCACCCCAGAAGGAGAAGAGAAGAGAAAGGGAACAGAGGGAGTGTTGAAGGAAATAATGCCTGAAAACTTCCCAACCCTATTGAGAGAGATGGATGTACTTGTCCAGGTAGCACACCACACCCCAAACAGTATAAATCCCAACAGGCCAACTCCAAGACATATACTTGTCAAAATGTCCAATGCTCAAGACAAAGAGAAAATACTCAAGGCCACAAGAGAAAAGAGAACCATCACATACAAGGGAAGCACAATAAGATTAATTGCTGATTTCTCATCTGAAACCATGGAGGCAAGAAGACAGTGGTATGACATAGTCAAAGTACTAAAAGAAAAAACTTCCAGCCATGAATTCGCTATCCAGCAAAACTGACATTCAAAAATGATGGAGAGTTCAAAATATTCACAGATAAACAGAAATTAAGAGAGTATGCCAATAAGAAACCTGCACTTCAAGAAATACTAAAGGAAGCTCTACAGCTTGAAAGGAAAAAACAGGGGAGAGAGAGTTGGAGGAGAGTGTAAGAAAAACTAAAAAGACAAAAAGAGAAATATAAGCAACATATGACATACATTAACCCAAAGAAAATATGGCTGATATAAGGTTGTAAGTAATAACACTGAATGTTACTGGATTAAACTCACCAGTCAAGATTGGCAGAATGAATTAAAAAATATTATCTATCTATATGGTGTCTACAAGAAACCCACCTTCGACCCAGGGATTCAAGGAGGCTGAAAGTGAATGGCTGGAAAACAATTCTAAAAGCAAACAATAGCCAAAAAAGGGCAGGAATAGCTATCCTAATATCAGACACAATAGACTTTAAATGCAAAACAATTGTAAGAGATGGACACTATATATTAGTAAAAGGGGTAATCTCTCAAGAAGAGAGAACAATTGTAAACATTCATGCACCTAATCAGAGTGTCAAAAAATACATGAGGAAAACTCTGGAAAAACTAAGTGGAGAAATAAATGCCTCTACAATTATAGTGGGGGACTTTAATACACCACTCTCACCACTAGACAGAACATCTAGACAGAGAATCAATAAAAAAAGAAAGACTCTGAATAATAAATTAGAGGACATGGATCTAATAGATATATACAGAACACTGCACCCAAAACAGCAGGATTTGCATTCTTCTCGCGTGCACATGGATCTTACTCCAAGATAGACCACAGAACAACTTTCAATGAATTCAGAAAGATTGAGATTATACAAAATAATTTCTCTAACCACAATTGGATGAAATTGGAAATAACTAAGGGCCAGAGAAACAGATTAGGCACAAAGATATGGAAGTTAAACAACACACTCTTAGACAAATAGTGGGTCAAGGTGGAATTCTCAAAAGAAATCAGTAACTACCTTGAAACTAATGAAAATGACAACACAACATATCAAAGCCTATGGGATGCAGCCAAAGCTGTCATGAGATAGAAGTTCATAGTCATAAATACATATATTAAAAAAGAAGAAAGAGCTAAAATTGAAGACGTAATTGCACACCGGGAGGAATTGGAAAAACAACAACAAACCAAAACCTAAAGGAAGTAGAAAGAAGGAAATAACAAATATTAGAACAGAACTAAATGAAATAGAGAATAAGAAAGCACTAGAAAAAATAAACAAAACCAAAAGCTGGTTCTTTGAGAAGATCAACATAATTGACAAACCCTTAGCCAGACTAACAAAGAGAAAGAGAAAACAGATGTAAATACACAAAATAAGGATTGAGCAAGGGGATATCACTACTGACCCCACAGAAATAAAGAGTCTCATAAGAGGTTACTTTGAATAATTACATGCCAATAAGAATGCTAATTTAGAGGAAATGGACAAATTTCTAGAAACTCACAAACAGCCTACATTGATGAAAGAAGAAATTGATGAACTCAATAGTCCAACTACAAGTAAAGAGATAGACTCAGTCATCAAAAAACCCCACCACTAAGAACAACCCAGGACCAGATGGCTTCACAGCTGAATTCTACCAACATTCTGGAAAGAGCTAACGCCAATCCTGCTTAAGCTCTTCTAAAAATAGAAGTAGAAGGAACATTGCCTAACTCATTCTATGATGCCAATGTTACCCTAATACCAAAGGCAAACATAGATATCACATGAAAGAAAATTATATACCAATTTCTCTAATGAATCTAGATGCTAAAATCCTCAACAAAATACTTGCTAATTGCATTCAGCAACATATCAAAAGAATTATACACCATGACCAAGTGGGTTTCATCCTGGGTATGCAAGAATGGTTCAATATAAGAAAATAAATCAATGTCATACCACACATAAACAGATTAAAAGAAAAAAATCACATGATCATCTCTATAGATAAAGGAAAAGCATTTGACAAAATACAGCACCCCTTCCTGATAAAAACACTGCAAAAGATAGGAATAGAAGGAAACTTTCTGAACATGATAAAGGGTATATATGAAAAACCCAAAGCTGACATCATCTTCAATGATGAAATGCTAAGAGCCTTCCCTCTGAGATCGGGAACAAGACAAGGATGCCCACTATCACCACTCCTACTTAACTTTGTCTTAGAAGTACTTGCTCGAGTACTGAGGCAAGAAAATTATATAAAAGGCATCCAAATTGGAAAAGAAGAATTAAAATTTTATTATTTGCAGATGACATGATCCTATATGAAAAAAGCACAGCGAAATCTACAACAAAGCTTCTAGAACTTATAAAGGAGTTCAGTAATGTCGCAGGCTATAAGATCCATGCTCAAAAAACAGTAGCATTTCTGTACAATAATTAGCAATCTGAGGAGGAAATCAAGAAAAAAATACCATTTAGAATACTAACTAAAAGAATCAAATACCTAGGAATAAATTTAACTAAAGATGCAAAGGACTTATCTACAGAAAACTATACAACATTGTTAAAGGAAATGAAGAAGACTTAAATAAATGGAAGAATATTCCCTGTTCATGGATAGGAAGACTAAACATCATCAAGATGTCCATCATACCCAAACTAATCTACAGTTTTAATGCAATGCCATTAAAAATCAACACTGTATTTTTAAGGAACTGGAAGAACTACCTACAAAATATATTTGGAAGGCTAAGAGGCCCTGAATTGCCAAAGACATATTGAAAAAAAAATGAAGTTAGAGTT
This sequence comes from Cabassous unicinctus, assembly GCA_029593785.1. Lineage (NCBI taxonomy): Eukaryota > Metazoa > Chordata > Mammalia > Cingulata > Chlamyphoridae > Cabassous > Cabassous unicinctus. The sequence continues at coordinate 21,567 of JAQZBX010012774.1, read as the reverse complement.
ATCACACTACCTGACTTTAAAACATAATACAAAGGTACAGTGCTCAAAACTGCATGGCATTGTCACAAGGATAGACATACTGATCAATGGAACTGAATTGAGAGTTCTGATATAAATCCTCACATACCATCATCTGATATTCGACAAGGATACCAAGCCCACTTAGTTGGGAGAAAATGGCCGCTTCAAGAAGTGGTGTCTGGAGAACTGGACATCCATATCCAAAAGAATGAGAGAGGAGCACCATTTCACACCTTATACAAAAATCAACTCAAGATGGTTCAAAGACCTAAATATAAGAGCCAAAACCATAAAGACCTTGGAAGGAATCTAGGGAAGCATCTATAGGACCTTGTAATAGGAAATGGTTTCATGAACTTCACACCCAAAGCACGAGCAGCAAAAGAAAAAAATAGATAAATGAGATCTCCTCAAAATTAAAAACTTCAGCACCTCAAAGGACGTTATCAAGAAAATAAAAAGGCAGCCTAACCAATGGGAGAAAATATTTGGCAACCATATATCTTATTTGAGCCTAATATCCTGCATATATAAAGAAATCCGATACCTCATAAATAAAAAGGCAAAGAACCCATTTAAAAAATGGGCAAGTGACCTGAAATGACACTTCTCCAAGGAAGATATACAAATCGCTAAAAAGCACATGAAAAAATGCTTGACATCGCCAGCTATTTAGGGAAATGCAAATCAAAACTACAATGAGATACCATCTTACACCCATTAGAATGGCAGCTATTAAAAATAACAGTAGATTATAAGTGTTTGAGAGGATGTGGAGGAATGGGAACCCTCATTCACTGCTGGTGGGATTGTGGAATGGTCCAGCCACTGTGGAGGACAGTTTGGTGGTTCCTCAGAAAGCTAACAATAGATTTTCCATATGATCCAACGATTCCATTGTTGGGTGTATACCTAGAATTGAAAACAAAACATGAACAGATATTTGCACACCAATGTTCACAGTGACATTGTTCACTATTGCCAAAAGTTGGAATCAACCATGGTGCCCATCAACAGATGAATGGATAAACAAATTGTGGTACATACATACAATGGGATATTACTCAGCTGTAAGAAGGAGTAAAGTGCTAACACACAGAATAACATGGATGAATCTTGAAAACCTCATGTTGAGTGAAGCAAGCCAGGCATTGAAGGATAAACAGTACATGACCTCACTGATATGAATTGAGGAAGGTGAGCAGTCTCTGAGAACCATTGTCTGAAAGATAGGTTAATAGGAGAGACAAAGAGAAGAGACGGTTGTGAGCTATCACCCATACAGACATAATCTACAGTAAAATGATAGAGTATAATTGTGTATTGAAGGGATAAGACAGGTGGGTACTGATATTTCTGGGTTTGGTGGTGCAGCATCAACAGGTGGGTAGAGTAGGAAGGGTGGGTTAGAATACCCAGGATACTGGAGGGAGAGATGGGAGAGGGACAAGGTGAAGATGGGATTTTTGAATATAAGGTTAAAAGTGCAGGTGTGGAAATGCTCTTATGGCAATAAGAAAAGGGAGTGTTACTGGTTTAGTGTGTTCGTTGGGGAGCATTTGGGACAGGGCACATCTGGAGCAGGCTTCTGGGCCATGTGTGAGTTTTCACCCTGTCATAATGTGTTGTGTTGGTGGGTGGAGACCCATGTGGTGAGTGGGAAGGAGATGGACCCCCATCTTTGGGAGGACCAATTCACCCAGAAACAGACAGGTGGGTGTATCTTATGAGCAAGGGTGGATCCTAATAGGGGAGGATCAATCAGCATGTCCAGACCTGTTGCATGTAACTATGAATCTTGTCTACCAGTGAGTCAAGACAGGAGGTCATCATGTGCCCTGGGAGAGATGGGGAGGGATGAACAGAATAGATTAAACAGGGGGTATTTAGTGTCAGGGGAAATGTTTTTCATTACCTTACAGTTATGGACACAGGACATGGTAAATGTCATCAAAAAATATTAAATTGTACAGTCTAAAATGTAAACCATACTGTAAACCATTCACAATGTTTACTAGCTATGTTTCACTGTCTGTATAACAGTTATAACAATGGTACCATCCACATACAAAAAGGTTTTAATATGCGATGTGGAAAGGGGGAGGAGATTGGGTATATGAGAGTCTCTAGTATTTTGTGTGTGACTTTGTTGTGACTTAAAACTTCTTTGAAAATTAAATGAAAATTTGGGAGACACTGGGGTGTGAGAGAGGAAGGTGCCACAATACAGATTGGACAGCCAATAATGCAGTGACAAAAGGAAAATTTTCAAAAAAAATTTTTCCCATTTTTTGAATGTCCCAATCCTTTAATTTTATTTTATTTTTAGTGTTTTTTTAAGTTTCCATGTATTGTATCTCTTACATTTAAACTTACCATTATTATTTCATTTTCCTATTCATTGTATTTGGCTATTATATGGGCTTCATCTTTAAGGAAGCTTTGGATCACAGAAGGTTTACAATGAGGGTGGGAGAGGATCATTGGTGGGGGGTGTCAGGGATGAGGGTTTCATGGGAGGAAACGCTCATCGCTGTTGAATATACATAAAAGATATATAAAATTGTTCAAATGATCAAGGGGTGGCGCATGGTCACTTGAGTGGAGATTATTTTTGTTTTTTTTTTAATCAATAAATGAGATAATACTGAATTCTCAGCCTGGAGAGTTCTGCCATATTCTCCAAGGGAGCAGCAACAGTCCCCCAAGTGCAGGGCCAGGGTCTGGCTAAGGAGGCTTGTCCACTGATGGGTTCTTTTTATTGATGACTAGGCTTTTGAGTCTGTCTTCTTGAAATTGAAACTATTGTTATGGGTGCCTAAAGTTTGCCACCTGAGATCCTCCTTCTTGCTCAAATGTGGCCTCTCTCTAAGCCAAACTCAGCATATGAATGCATTACTTTCCTCCCAGCATGGGACATGACTCCCAGGGATCAGCTTCCCTGGCTATGAGGGATTAATACCAAGTGCCAAATGGCAACATGATTGGAAAAAGACCTTGAATAAAAGGGGGAAAATGTAAAGACAAATGATTTCATATGGCTAGGAGACTACAAAGAGTGTTGGGAGGTCATTCCAGAGGTAACTCTTATGCACACCTCAGTAGGATCTCATAGAACACCAAAGTGGATATCACCCAAAACAGAAGGGCTCCTGAAGGCTCTGGAGACACCCAGGTCCTATATAAGAGGGGATAGCTCCAGAGATTGATGCCTTATCAGTGGGCTCTACTTTGGAATCTGTACTCCTGAGAGTGACAGAGTTGGACTCAAATAAGTCCTCCTTGCACATGGACCATCAGTCCCACCTATTCAAACCTACATGTGGTGCTGGAGTTTGTAGGTGTACTTCCAGACTGGAGCCTCTGGTCTGCCCATGTGCCAGCTGTGCCTGGAATCTCAGTGGAGCTGCAACTCCTACTCTTCAGCTCAATGAATTCACCCAAGACACCTGGTAGAGAGATGATGATGGACAACAGCCATCCCAGGGAATGGAGAGAGTCTGCAGCTGCAGGCAGGATAATCCCATCCATTTTATCCATGGGATATAAGCCCCCTCTCACTTGCAGGTGGAGTGGACATCACCATCCCAGTGTCCTCAGGATTGGGAGAAGAGCTATGGACTAGAGTGGACTTGCTGGTATTCTGTTGTAGACATATTGTGATTCAAGTAATGCAAGAAATTACAACATTGATGTGGAGCCAGTGGCCACTGGATGCTTTGGGGGCAGAGAGAGGGAAAAGCAGTTGTAATACAGGGGCTTTTTCAGGACTTGGGAATTATCCTGAGTGACATTACAATGACAGTTATAGGCCATTTTACATCAACATATAACATGCAGAACTGTGTGGGAGATTATGTGTTCTACAATGTGAACTATGGTCCATGCTTAGTGGCAAAGCCCTAGGATGTGTATATCCATTGCAGGTGATGTGCCACACTAATGAAAGATGTTTATGTGGGAGGTTGTGGGAGATGTGGGAGGTGGGGAACATGGGAATCCATGTAATTTTTGTGTAACATTTATGTAATCTAAGCATCTTTTAAAATATTTTTAAAAAAAAAGAGTTTATTAAGTAATGAGAAAAAGAGAAAAGTACACAGAATGAGTCATGGCCTGTGGATATACTGCCAAATAAGGTCAGAGCTTTTGAAAGTCTTTCCTCCTCTCCCTTCATAATGTTGGAGGGGGGGCTCCAGGTGTTTGCTGTTCTGGTTGGTTGCCCCACCTGTCAGTTTCTAGGAGGTCATGCCCCATTTGCTTTTAAGGGGCCTTTTCATTATAAATTGATAGCCCTTTTGACTTGAAAGAACACTAGACCATGCATCAGGAGATCCTTAAGTCAGTCCTGGTAATTCTGCTTACTGTTGTTAATCTTTGATTAGTCACTTTGTATATCTGAGTCTCACATTCCTCTCTTGAAATTTATGGATTTTAATTGCTTCCTGATACTCACCATGCTACTTGTAATGAAGAACACATGAGTTTATACTTTATAAACTCTTAAGTACCATATAAAAAGAAGGTAAACATCATTCACTGAGGAACAGACAACACTCAAAGTTTGTTGCATATTTTTGTTTTTCATTTACTTCACATACAGTTAGATATATGTGCCCAATCCCACTTTGCAGGAGAGAAAATAAAGGCTCAGTGAGTATCAGTTTCTTATCAGAGATCACACAACTTCTATATGGGACCAGAATTTAAATTCAGGTCTGTCTGAGTAGGCCTATTTTCTCTTCACTATACCTAAGGCAATTCCAAGAATTTTTCCAATCATTATATGAAACAGGATGGCAAAACTGAATTTATACTAATGCAGAGCATTAATGAAGACTGTCTGGAAATGTTCAGAAAATCAAAGCTTCCAAATCTGACTCCAGCCAGCTCCAGTTTCTGACAACACCAAAAGGCCTGTTACTTCCTCTAGTTCTCTGTTTCCCCACTTCATCATTCCTGTTCTCTGGTCCCAATGTGAATGCTTTATTTCACTGTTAGCACTAAAAGAGTCTCCAGGTTAGGGCCTCAGGGAGAAGCAGCCAGCAAACAGGCAAGAACAATGTGGTGTGCTCATTACGCACCTTGAGGGCTGTCAGAGGGAAGAGAGCTTGGAGGTCTGGAGAGCAAACCTCTCCAATGAAGATAATATGATAATTGTTATTCATAATAAGATGCAGAGGTATGAATGCTAAGGTTTCATCAGGAGTATTTCCAGAGATTATATTAAAAATATTTAACAAACAGAGCAGCTTGAGGACCAACCAATAAGAATAGAGGTAGTTGCAGCCCAGAGCCCTGGATGTCCCCTGCTGTCCTAAGGTTAGTTTGGTTGCTGCAGCATGAAGAACTCCAGAGGGTCCTAGGGGAAGGACCACAGTGGTCAGATTTGGGTATGGAGTTGGGGGCACAGGATCTAGGGGCTCAAGGCTGCATCTATTTGTCAAGTTGTGCAGAAATATTTTGTATTTTCACAACAATAAATTCCCTTAGTACCAGTTCAGTATCAGCCTTGTTATCTGCTTTTAGAGGCTGTTCGTCCATTTGCTTTAAGCCTTTGGAGGTTTGCCTTAAGTTCCCTTGTGATATTTCAGACATCTGCAGGCCACAAAAGGAGGTGCCTCTGTAATCACTCCATGTGCACTACTACCTGCTTTTTGAGTGGGTGGTGCACATACCCAAGAACTTTGAGAGCAAACTTCCTTGGTCTGTATTAGGAATTAATCAATGGAGAATTGACTTGCATCTAGCAGGACCTCCTTGTTTGCTTTAGTGAAAAAGTAGTAACAACTGCAGCAAAGACCTTTGTGTTCTATAGTTAACAAAGCATATCCACATGCAAATATCATTTGCTCCTCACTACAATTTCATGGATTGAGTAGGGCTATTATTATTACCCGCATTTTACAGATGAGGAAATGGAGACAGGATAACTGGCAGAGTCATATAGGAAGCAAATGACAAGATTCCATGACTACTGTCTGACTGTCAGGAATTGAAATCAGTCTCTGACTCTCCATTGTTGGGTGGCCTTAAACAAGTTCTGCATTTATCACTTTAGTCTCCCTTTTGTCTTGTGTAAAATAGGTAGGGATACCTATTACAGTTGTTTTGAGAATTTAATGAGTCAGTGTTTGTAAATCACACAGTGCTTGGCACATAGTTAGCACTCAATAAATGGTGGCTAATCTCTAGAAAGTCAGTCCTCTGACCCCTAATCCAAAGTCCTTGTTCTTTCCTCTATCACTAACTGACTTTTTGACATCTACTAATACCACAGTCAACAAAGTTAGGCTTCTATTATAAAATCAAAACAGAATTCTGAATAATTTGAGATACCAACTGTTATTGGTGCATTCTTTTAGTATTAAGTATTCTGTGATATTTCCATAATTTAGTGCCAATGCAAAGAATATTAAGGAAAACAAACATATATAAGCAAATAAAAATATTTCATATTTTGTGTTCTCATACTTGAATCTCTCCATTCTACAGCATATTAAAATTCACCAAATAGGGAACTTGATGCTCCTTATCACAGTAGGATATTGATTAATATTGGGGCTAGTAAAGTTATAGAGAATAAGGGTACACTCAGCATATCCAAGATTTATTCTCCTCAAAACTGTTATGTTCAATAAACCATCCTATGCAATTTTTGCATGCAATTTTTGCATGGGTAAGTCAACCGGTAGACTTACCACTCGTCATGTTTTAGGAGTGGGGGTGGTGCATTTGTTTAAAAGATTACTTTTTCATAGTCTTCTGAACCTAATAAGGTTTTTATGTATCTTTAGAAGGTACAAATTTCATGGTCTAGGAGGGCAAATATTTCATTTGAAAGACTTTTCTGAGATGATTGGAGAAATTGCCAAAACAATTCAAGAATGGTTTGGAAGACAGAATATGGGTTAAAATAGGGGATGCAATTCTTATCTTTGTCATTTATTTCAGGCAATATTTTCCTTGCTCCTGCGTCAGTAAGCATTTTGTTTGACTCTGAATGCAAGAATGTATATGTTTCCCTGGACACTGAATTCTTCCGAGTTTCTTGAACTCGGGGCTGCTGGTCACTGTAACTGAAAATGTACAATCATTCTGGGTTTCAGCACTTGTCATTAGAGCACTGTTTTAGAGGAAATGATTTACTCCACTTCAGGAGTGCTGCAAGTCTCATTTTCCCAGTGGCCAACCACAACCACACCTGTGACTCATTAGCAGTCTAAGTTTATCAAGCTTGTAGACCCAGATACACCACCTAATTGTCCCCTGGGGTGTAAAAATACAAAACTGTTAAAAATCTCAGTTGGGTGGCATTAGATAAAATTATTCCCTAAAGCAAAAAAAAAAAAAAATTCTCTCAAGAAATCCTGGACTTCCAAAAATGTGGAAACCCCTTCCTCCTTTTTTTTTCAGGAGGAAAGTATGTGGGCCAAGGGAACTTTTGCAGAACCTTGCCATCTTTACCATTCTTAGATCTGGTCCTCTGAGCTTCAATCCTAATGAAAAGTGTTGTTCTTTGCAGTTAGCTCCTTTCAAGGTGCAAGTAGTCCAGAGAGAGGGAAAGTCTGAGGCTCGCAAACTTATTTCTGCCTCTGAGCCTTGGCAGTGTTTTTTCCTATTGTGGATTACACTGGGCTCCCCCTGTTCTTCTTTAAAAATCCTGTGCATTCTCCCAAGCCCAGGTCAAGCCCACCTTTCCATTCCTACTGTTGTCCTACATTTCCCCTTTCCTTCTCTGAACAATTAATGCCTTTGCCCATCAGTTTCAAAATAAAAATATTTAAATATATAGCCACAAAGAGTAGAATTAAAGATGGAGAGATGGATGCTACTGAGAAAGATTTAACATAATGTAAGGAAAACTTCCACGAAGAGAAGCCAAAAGGGAAAAATGGACTATCTTGTGAAGTAATAATATCCCTATCACAGGAGGTGTTTAAGAATTGGCCAAACCATGAATTTGGGGACCCATTCTAGAAGAGACTCAAGTATTAGGTGGGTAATTTTAAGAACTCTAAAATTCCTGAGATTATGCCACTTTATATCTTTTTTATAGAGTCTAGGCTCATTAAGTTTAGGACCTTATCTTTTGCAAGCAGCCTAAGTGTCAAAACACTACATCTTAAAAAGCAAGGTATGTAACAGGTGCTACTTAATTCTAAGTAGATTGATTGTTTTTGTTTTACTACTTGGTCTCCTCCAGTATCATGAGATACAAGGCAGCAAGGAAAAGACAGAAGTTTACAGGACATGTCACATGAAAGTTACAGAAAATAAAAAAATATGCTTAATTTTTTGTTCTTTTTTTTTCTTGTGAAGTCTTTAGTTACTTTTTACCATTAAGGAAATATAGTTTAGACCTCCTGATCACGATGGTACCAGGTCTGGTCACAGGCACAAATAATAGTATGAAAAAACATTCTTGACATAACACTACTCAGAAGAAATAGCTCCCCTGCATTCTGTAGTTTGTAATTCTGTCTTTGTGGTTTCTTACATTTTTTTGACAATGATGTGATCAGAAAGATAAGAAATCTACCTTACCACATGTTATAGGTAGAATTGTGTCTCTCAGAAAGATATGCAAATGTCCTAAACCCCAGTTCCAGAAATGTGAACCTTTCTGGGTATAGGATGTTTGAAGGTGTTATTAGATAATGTGAACTTAATTTGGGTTATGACTGGTGTCCTCATAAGGAGAGGAAATTTGGACAGAGTCATTAGGAGATAGAGGTGGCCATGTGACAGAGGCAGAGCCTGAGTGATGCCATAAACAAGAAACATCATGGATTGTCTGCCCCTTGCCAGAACCCTACAGTTTTCAGAAGAAGCATGCCTCTTGCAACACCTTTATTTGGATTTTAGCCTCTAGACTGTGAGACAGTAAATTTCTGTTATTGAGGACAACTAGTCTGTGGTATTTTATTACAGTGCAGGCCTGGGAAACTAAGAGACCATACCTTGGTCATCATCATTTCAAAAATGCCCCTGGTAAACCATATTCTAGTTTCTGACTCTATAAATTTGCTTATTCTAATTATTTCATATCAGGGAGACTTGTGTCTGGCTTATTTCACAAGGCATGATGACTTCAATTTTCATCTAGGTTGTTGCATGTACACAGGAACTTCATTCTCATTCTTTTTTCACCACTGAATAATATTATTTTTAAGAATCAAGAGAAAATGAAAAGACATGCTGATGTCTAAAATATCACAGAGATATAGAGACATCTTATGACTTGGATTTGAGAGATGTCTTAAAAGGAAAGCGACAGAAAAGAAAGTACTTATGCCCAAAATGTCAGCATGTTGAAACTAAAATTAGTTTTAAAATATGGGTAAAGGAAACACAGGATTAATTAAGGATTGAAAGGAGATTATGAATTAGATTGAATGAATGAACAAATAAATAAATCCTAGGGAAGTTTTAAACCACAAGCTCCAAAATGAAAGGCTGGACGTCATTGTTTCTTATTGTTTGTATACAAGGATAGGATCTTATGTAGTCAGCAGAGGGGAAGTACTGAAGGGCAGAAAGATATCTGCTGCATAGTGCTTGACCACTTTTTACCCTCAGCTGCAAACACTGTAAGAAGAAACAGGCAGCAGTGCTCCAAGAGCAGGTATAAGACCTGGCTGATGCTGCTTAAGTGGCCATAAAGAAGTTGACTGAGCATGAACTTTCATTATTAAAGTTTATGCTTTGAGTTGGGGGGTGGGAAGAAGAAACAAAAATCAAGAATAGGAAAAATAAGAGGAGGAGGAGAAATTAATAGCTCATAGGAGATGATGAGTTTCCTAGGAGACACTTAAATTTTAGGGGAAAAAAGACACTTGTGATTCTGAATCCAGTTTGTGCTGGTGGCTCTCACCCTGCCTGTGATCCTGTGTCGAAGAGAAGGGGGCAGAATGAGAATAGGTGCTGCTTATTGATATCTGAAGGTGGTATGTCAGCTGGTGTTTGGCTGAACTGTGATGAGGGAATGCTGACAGGCTTCTCTAAACCCTGGGAAAGGGGTCTGCCTTGAGTGTCTAACCTATTAACAGGGTTGCCAAACACATCCCCAACATGAAAGAAGCCCGAGGAACTGAAGAAAAACATATTCATTGAGAGGACAGTTTTCATTTATGTAATAGTACAATTGTGTTGAATTGGGTTGGAAATTTACACACTATCATTCAGATAACCAAAAAAAGTCATTTATTTAATTTTCTATAATTGCTTTCTTATTTCTCTCAGATTTCTACTTGCTCAGTAGACTGAGGTTAGGGTGGAGTGGGAAGGACTTGTATTAACAATACAGCCTCTTCCTTTCCTGTAGTCTAAATATCTGTTTTGGGTAGTCAAGTATCTTTTAGATAAATATGGCCTTCCACATTTACACCTCCTCTTCCTTCTGTTACCTACTATGGCATCTGAATCCTAAGTGAGAGGTAGGAACTATCTCAGCTCATAGAACTGAAGTAGATGGAAGTCTTCCATGCATTTATGCAGTGGGGTGGCTGATATGGTTTGGCTTTTGGACTGATGACCACAAACATACTTTGGGGCTATGTGACCTGTTTAGAGTGGTATGATGACAAGAAGTGATAGACCCTGTTTCCAGCCATTTGCTTCTTCTTCCCTACCCTGGGCATTTGGTAATCTATCCCTGTCAGCATCTCCATGTCATCTTGACAGAGCCCACAGAAACCCCTGTATCCCCTGCATGCCACAGGGAGGGGTAACCAAGAGCGCTGCCTCAGGATCACCTCTCTAGCCAATTTTCTCCAACAAAGCAGCACTCAGAGTAGCTGTGTTTGGCCTACAAGCACAGCTCTCTCTTACCAGGCAAATATGCCAGGAAAAGGGGCATAAACTTTACTGAGTCCAGATTTCTCCTCAACCTTTCCAACACAGGAAAGTCAGAAAACACTTCTCTTACCTGCCTGCTTCCCCTTCTCCTTCCACAGTCCATGAGCCCAAAGGGATAATATCTTTACTTCTTTTTCCTGTCTAGAATAAACTTCCTCAAATTTTATCTTCTCATTTCCCAGGGACACTCAAACTCATGGCTTAGCTTTATAATGGTCAATGGGTTTCAAGGAGAGAAATCTACTTACCAATAAGAAAGAAAATAGCAAGGAATATTTACAAATTATTATCCTTATTACATGTATCATCTATCATAGATTTGAATCTACTATGAAATAAAATGCAAGAGTCACTCTGCCACAGTTGGAATGCTGAGGTAAAAAGGACTATTTAGCAAAAACAATATTTATTCATTTTATAAGGGAAGCTTTTGAAGTATCAAACTAGTAAAATTCAGGCGGCTTTGCATGAAGAAAATATGTTTTTGCTAAATGGAAGTACCACAGGAATCATGTATGAAAAAAAGATGAAAAAATGACAGAGTTAATGGCTGGAAGGGGTTAGCATCTGAATAAGTGTCATATTTCATCTGAGAGGGCCTTATCCAGCACTGCATCACTCCTACTGCTGCTCAGACATTTATCCACATATATGTAGAGATACCTCATGCTAAAGAAGCGTAACTCCTTGGGACTTCAAAACTTTATTTTCTTAGGGTGGCCTGGTTTTTTGTAGCTCAGGAAGCACACTGCAAAATTTACCTAGTTCTTTCTTTAGGAATTACTACAAAAGGGTAGACAACTCTGCTGTCTCCTCTTTCTGTTTAGCTTAGTATTTTCCTGAAATAATTGACTAAAATAATACTAAGAAGTTGATCTTAATGATTCAATTACTGGATATACTATTTCTCTGTATCCAAATACCTTAAGTTTGAGAAAGACTCTCTTTAAGAATAGGAAAACAAAAACAAAAAATAAAAAAACCCAAAGACCTGCTCTCCATTGAAGCAGTTGACACAGATGTGTAGCTTTGTTACTTTCATTCAAATATTGATTGGATGCTCACAGTACTTTGAGTACCTTGATTGGCCAGGTGCCATTATGTGTGATTGGAAAGTACAAAATAAAAAGATAAAGGGACTCCAAATCCCATTCTATTTAGCAGGCTGTTGATTCCATGATTATTGATAATTCTTCCACTCTGCTTCCTAAGACAAATTAATTAATTAAATATAAAAACCCAAAAAAGACTTTACCAATTCTTCTTATCCACCATAATGTGAGATAGGTGCATGTTGTGTGTTCATAAATCAATCACATGCATTTTGAATATGATATCCTGGTAATTATATTTAACAGGAATGAATTATTAATTATTATTAAAATTTTAAGATAATAGGCATAGATGTGAATCTTTGTGATATTTGTTTTAAAAAGAGAGAGAAAGAAAAGAGTGATATTTCAGACCCTCATTTTTAGCCATAATCTGAATAAATATGTCCTCAAAATGCTTTCTCTTCCAAAAAAATGTTCATTAAAATCATGAGGCCATTCAAATTATGTGGTGATTAGGGCAAAAATCCTCTGAGGCAGTATACCCTAGTATCATTCAAATAGCACTTTACATAATTTTTTAAATCCAAAATGAACACAAGTAAACACAGCCAGTATTAGTATATATTTGTGCTTCCTTATTGGTCAGGAGAGAATCAGAAATACTTTCCCCTGCATGAGAGTTTTAATAGCAAAAACTCCTCAATGGTCTTACATTGCATTTTCAAAATTCTAAAGGCTCTTGTCTCCATTTTATATGCACTGATCTCCTCATTGTGAATTTCAAAATCGGAACAAAAAGCCAGTTAAGGAAAGAAAATCATTACACTGTGTTCTGATACAACTGCTTCCCACTATTCTTCAACCTCATGTTTATTAGCTTCTTGGTTTTGTAATGTATTGAGATGGAGTTTATAGAGATTAAAAATTCCTAAAAAACTCATCATCTACCAAAGCAAATTCCACTGGCTTTGTAGGTGAAATGTAGTAATAAATGAGTGATGGATGAAAGGAATGGAAGAATGATTCCAGAAAAGAAAACAAATGTGGTATTTAATCTCTTCAATATCTTGAGAATCCATCACTCAGACAGAATCTTTAACAGAAATCCAATTCTCCAGTTGCTGGACAAAATTAATTAATTTGCAAATACATTTCATCTTCTAAGTGACAGACTTGTCTACTCTAGGCAATGAAGAAAGAGGAGGCGGAAATTGGAGCATAAAGTGCTGGTGAGCTCACATGACACTGCTCTAACCCTGGAGAATCAAGGTGACACCAGCTAGTTACATCTCTAAATGAACTCCTGGTAAAAGGGAAATATTTTGATTAAAGTAGTGAGGGGGGCACTTGCAATGCTCTCCATGTATATCTTCTAATTGTTGTGCCCTATACTTAAGTTTCTTCAAAGGAATGGATGCCTGCAGGGATTGGGACCCTCCTGTTTTATGTCAACAGCCCCAAGGTAGGTTGGCAGGTTATTTACTTTTGTTTCCTGATTCCTCTGCTTGTTGTGTTCCTTACCTTGATCCCCAGGGCCTTCATTTTGGATCCATTCATTGAGTGGGAGCCTTTCAGATCACTTTGGCTAGTGACTTACATTGTCAAGATTCTAGCACAAGAGTCAGTAGAGACTACAGAATTCTACTTTTTCCATTTGTTTCTGAATAGAAATTTCCAAACATGAGGACCATTTCTCTGTATCCAAATCACGCCAGAGGCTTGTATGAGTCTATGGCATTGATAGAATAACCACAAAGTCAAAACCAAGGCAACAGGGTAAAGAGCAATAAAAGTCTATGTTCAAAGTAGATAGAGTCAGGCTCTGTTTTATTCCCTACCTATGCAGTTCTGTTTTTGCAAGGCTGGGTTTCTTGGTCCCATGAGCTAAAATGGGACTCAGCAACATGTCATTTCAGAGTACCCAAAGTATATTGTGGTTGTCAGCATAGTGACCAAGAGGGAAGTGGTTAAGGATGAAGTTGGAAATTTGTAAAGGGGAAAATCCATGCTTTGTAGACTATATGATGGTATTTGGCTTTCATTCTAAGTGCAATGGTAAACCACTGATGGTATTTTAATGGGGGTATTAAATGACATGAATTGTGTTTTTAAAAGAGTATTTGACTATTGGATGGAGAATGGATGGGGTGAGGGGAAATAATGGAATTGGGGTGGCTGTTTAAGAGTCATAAAAGAAGATGGCAGCTTGGAAAGCTTGATGGACAATATTTATATTGGTGGTAGAAAAACAAGACTTGCTAAAGAATTGCATATGGAAGATGAAGAAAACTGGGAAAATGAAGGATGTTTGCCAGCTTTCTGGTTTGAGCAGCTGAGTGGATGTAAAACCAGAAAACTCAATGTTTCAGAACTTTGCCTTGATTAGTTCCCCTCTGGAGGGTAGAGTCATTGCCCCTAAATCACAATTTGCTGGCTGCACCCTTGAAACAATCTTCCCTGGTACTCTCTTCTTTCTGTTTATGTTTTCCCCTGGAATCTTATTTCTCTTCCCAGCAATTGCATTGAATAGTATGCCCCTGTTACTCCATTCTGGACCTACTCATACTTTTACCGGCTCTGTGATTTGGGGCATTCCAAAACCCTACTTGGGAAAACTCTGTTGCTTTTGCACAGACACTCCCTTGCATCCTTGCCATTGGGTGCCCAAGCCCCACCCCCACCTTCTCCACTGCTTTTGTGTTGGGTTTAGTTTAGATTCCTTCTCCTTTTATCTTGCATCTGTTTCATTCTGATTTACTGAGCTTTTCCCTACTAAGTCTTGAAATGAGAAAGATAAATACAGTGATATTAACATCTGTGGTAAATTTTCACAAAATTCCACCTCAATTGGAGGCCAGTATCCCCAGAAATACGTACTCAGAAAAGTGACCCTCCTCTTTGGTTTTCCCTAAGCACTGCTTGGGTCAGAGAGATATCAACTGGCTTATCAAAAGCAATTGTTCTAGAATGGTAAAAAACAATGACAAAGGCAACACTCTAGAAATTATTATTCAATAATGAGGAAATATATTTAAAGGAGATTATGTAAAAATGAAGAAAGAAAATTTTATTTGAGAGGAATAGGATTAAATAGAGAAAATCATGTGTGTTCCTTTCCAAAGATCAGAATTATGCTGTGCCTTGTTAGTGGGCATCCATTTGGAAATTTTAAGATATGCATCTTATTTTCTATCTTACTAAGTAGAAAAACAAAAGTACTGTGTTTCTCTTCATTTAGTAATCAGAGATTTTATTTCTAGGGAAGTTTTATTATGTGCCACTCAAATGAATTGTAGCTAACTATTCATTTTATTTTGGTGCCATAAGCCTATTTAACTAATGAACAAGAGGAGCAATTTGCTTCATTCATTAGGGCAAAATTCTACACCGAAAAATAAAATAAAATTTAATTAAATTAAAAAGTAAAAGAAAAGAAAAGAAAAAAACAAATACACTGATTCAAAACAGTGTTAAGGGACTCTGCAAGCCAGTTTTTAAAAAATGACCAATCATCTACTACAATCTAAAATTGGGCGTATAAAGCAATTTTTATAATTCCAGATGGCACTAAAAAGCTTGAAATTGCTTCATTCTTTTAAAAGAAAACATTATTCTACTTAAATTTTCCATCCAGTTGTCATGACAACATTGCCATTTTATACTATATAGAGACAATTAGATATTAACTTGGGCATATAGAGAAAGACACTTTTAACTTAAAGAAAGACTTGTTGATTTGTGTTTGGCTCAGTAAGCCAAAAAATTACTATTATAATTCTCAGAGCTAATACTCTTGGAGCCTTCCAGGCTATTTTCTTAACAAGAAGTATCTTTGATTCTCGTAGATAAGCCAAATACAGACAAGGGAAAGTGAATAAAAACTGAGTTGTGTTAACAACCACACTTCCAGCTAGAACACTAGAGAAAATCACATTTTTAGTTTCTCCAATATAAATCTTTAATATAGTAACTGTCATGACTGTAGATCCATACTAATATGAAAAAGTCATTTACCTAAGATTTAATTAGGGAAAGGGATGGCAGGGAATTGTATGTCTATGCATTCAGAAACAGCAGTTATTAAATCTGTAACTCTAACTTTTTCATTTATGGATATATCTTGTGAGAAACAGCAAGGGAAGCAATGAGATAGAAACTACCTGAGAATGCAGAAATTAGTCCTTCCTTTATTAGGGTTTTTGTCTAACTGGCATCCTTCCTTTTCCTATCAATTCAGATAATAAAACTTTTTTTTAAAAATATCTTTCTTGTTATTAAAGTTTTTTCCCTACTTACCTTATAAATGTGCAGGTGTGGTATGGGCGGAGGCATATGGTCAGGAAGACAAACATGTTTTACATTAGAAGGAATTCATAAAAGGGATCCAAGGATTGTTGTCAGAGAGTTTAACTTCAAGTCTTTGTTATTTCCCTTGTTAATATAAACATTTGCATAGACTAGCACTCTCCCCAAAACATGAACCATACAGATGAGGAACAAGTTAAAATGCATTTTAAAGTATGACTATAAAAGAATGATGACTTTGGTAAGAAAGAAAAAAGAGGGTTTTTTCTCTTCCAATGTATTAACCAAAGGAAACAATGTATTTTCTCATTATGCTGCTGTTCAAAATATTTTGGAAGTTCTTCTGGATATTACTTCTACAGCCTCTTGTGCATTGTTTTAATTGTCCTAAGTGATGCAAATTTGTATTCTATCAGGATAAGCCAAGCCTATTAAAAAGGTGTATATTCAAGTTCAGCAGAACCATTTTTCCTTTAGTGCTTTCCATTTCTTAAAAGTATCAATGAAGACTGCATGTGTGTGTGCATGAAAGTGGGAGGATGTGTGAATGTGACTTAAATGGAATCTGAAGGCCCTTTCCAAAGAGAAGTTTCTGAGAAGGAAAACACTCCTTGGATGTTGTATGAGTTATCTTTTGCTGCATAGCTAGCCATCTGAGGAACTGGCAGCTTATGATAACAACAGTTTATTAGATCTCACAATTCTTTCAGATTGCCAGATGATTATTCTCTGAGTTCTACCTGGATCATTTCTGTGGATGCATTGAGAACAGCTCAAGGCACTAGAAGATGCAAGATGAACTGATTCACATGCGATGCAGTTAGTTCTAAAGGAGGTATACTCAGCTCTCTTCTAGAGAGTCTCTCATCCTCCATCCAGCTTCCTTGAATGGTGGTCTCAGGGCACTTTTCCAAGAGGGCTAAGCAGAATCCCTGCAGTCTCTTTAAGCCCATGATCTTTAACTCATATTCACTTCTGGTACATCTTGGGTCAAAACAAGTCACTGGCTACCCCAAATCCAAAGGATTGGGAATAGACTCCACCTCTTATTGGGTATAGCTACAAGTAATTTGTGGCCACATTTAATCTCACATGGATGTATAAATTCTGGTTCTTTTTAAATACCAGTGTTTCATTTTTGCCACAATTTTTAGTTCCATTTACTTCTTGGGAGGAAATAGTGGCATATATAATCTCAAACAGGATTTTTAAAAAAATTTCCAGTACTTTGTCTTAAAAAAAAATCTATTCCTATTTTATATTTTAATTTATTACTTTTTTTATGTTTGGCATAATCGTTAATAAAAGCAGTTTGCATTCCTCAAGCACAAACTGACTGTAATGAAGGAGACAACCTGAGAAGTTTCTGAAATAGTAAACAAAAACTCATGGAGTGTGTTAGAATTTTTCATATTCCAAGAAACAATGGGGTTCCTAGATGATAATGGCCTATTGTAAATATAAATGAATAAGGAAAGCAAAATTAAAAACTCTCCCCTGAGGTCCATCGAGGCCATACTACCCAGACCACTGGAACATCATAGTAGTCATGTAGTGCAGGGTATAGCATCTCTATTAATTTTGGAAGTTGCTATAACAAATGACCACAAACTTGGTGACTTAAAACAATAGAAATTTATTCTCTCACAGTTCTGGAAACTAGTAGTCCAAAATGTGGTGAGACCTGGGGAAGAAACTGTTCCTTACCTCTTCTAGCTTCTGGTGGTTGTTCCAGTTTTCCTGGGTTTGTGACTGCATGTCTCCAAGCTCTGCTTCTGTCTTCACATAGCCTTCTCTTCTGTGTCTCTGTTAATTTCCTTTGCCTCTTCTTATAAGGACACAAGTGATGGCAGTTGAGGCCTATCCAAATAATCCATGATGACCTCCTCATCTGAAAATCTTTAACAATAAATCTGCAAGGACTCTTTTACCAAATAAGGTAACATTTACAAATTCCAGGGCCTAGAACTTGATATCTTTGGGTGGCCATTATTCAACTGTCTATAGCAACCAATACCAACATCAGGCTTTCCTCAGCCTACAGAGCTGACCTGTTGTAAAGGACAAATAAGATTTAAGAAAACAAGGAATATGTGGATATTCAGCTGCACCAGCCTGCCTTATGATCTCCCTTATCACGAGCTCGGCTATTAGAGTGCTCCATTCAAGTATACTTTGAGTGAGAATGTGCAGCTCACTATTATTTAGGATTCAGAGGATCATCTCAGATAAAGTAAGTATATGACAGGAAGATATGATCTTAGTTTGCTTGTTTTTTTTTTCCTGTGAATAAGACTCCTGGAGTTAAGGCATCTTCATTAATTTGCTTGAATCCCATCTTTGGAGAGGGAGATCAGCAGAGAGAGGAGCTATGCCTTTATCTGAGGTATGGAGGACACAGAAAGTCCATGTATGCCTTCTCAGAACCTAGCCAGACTAGAGAAATCTAATTCTGAACTGTTGAATCCAAAAGATAGTCTAGAAGGGGAAGAATGACCCCTTAAATTCTGTGGGCAACTGATCCCTTTTAAATCTGCTGAAGTTTTTGGACTGTCTCTTAATCCTCATAAAAAAATAGAGTTGTGTAATATTCCACATGCAATTTTAGGAAGGATGATAACGTCAAATGTAATATAAGATCAAATATATGTTCCACAAAGGCAAGAATTTTGGAATGCTTTTTTTATTTCAGTGCCTAGAACACCATCTGACACAAAGTAGGCAAGCAGAAAACAGTGAAGGTATAAGGAACCCCTTGAATTCCACCCACAAACCAGGAATAATAGAGCCTTGTTGAAACCTTGCTTTAGGAGGCTCCACCAGGCACAAGAGGGTTTTAAAAAATATTTTTTTAAACAATAATCTGAAATGCAGTTAACAATTTTATCAGTTACCATCATGTAAGCATACCTACTGAGGCTTGAGGCCATCCCAGTACTTTCTTTAAAACATTAGCTAACTTTGTGTGTAAACACAAAGTGTTTTCACAATTTCCTTCCCTCATTCCATGTGCTACCCAATTGAAGTACACCCATGGTCATCTCACACATTTCTCCATATCTAGAAAATCCATTCCCAGAGCCCATAGCTAATACACTAGAACCTGTTTTATAAATTGGCTTTATGGCTCAAGCTGTTCCTCTGTCTCTACCCCATCTGCTTCTGGGAAACCTATGCCTGATTCAGGAGGTTCAGCTCACCCAACTTCATAGCCTCTAAGACCTTCCTGTTTTATACAGTGAGACTTACATACAAAATGATGGGATTGACGTATATAAACTACTCCGTTCCTTCCCTTCACTGCACCAAAAGGGTTTTTCTCATTTATTATTATTATTTTTATTGTTTGTGTAAATAGTAATAGTAAGTGGTGACAACATTAAACAAATTCTGTTTTACCAAGGAGCAATATCACTGATCTAAAATGACCAATTAATCTGAATACTTTGGAATTTCTGGTTGGTATTGCTCTATAGCTCTTCTGACATTTGATATGTATACTCAGAGAGATATAGAGGTAGAGAATGATTTCCAGGTTCCAGTGTCGGTGCATGTGCAGGTATGTAGATGAAGTGAGTTCCTCTCTCTTGGGAAAATGCAGAAATCACATAACTGCCTGTTAAGTACAGTTTTCCTCTTTTTCATGCAAAGTATTTGTTGTAGGGTTCCATTGACACCTCCTATCTTATAGACTATGACACTCCATTTTCAGCATCTAAATTTCATACTGAGCCCCTGGGAAGGCATGTCTTTTATCCAACACTCCACTTCCAGAACCAAGTATGTTGCATTCTGCTGTCATACAATCCAAAGGCATTTTGTGAAAATTGGTTCTGAGAATGAAAGCATACCCAGGTGTTATTTCAGGGTAAATAATTCCCAAAAGGCTTGAAGAAGGTAAAGATTTGAAATTGAAGTAATGCAATGCTAGACAGACTAAACAGTAGTTTTCTCAGACTTCTCCACATTCCAACCACCCCAAAATAGTTATGCACATCTACTCTAGTTCACAGAACACTCTTGCATTTGTACCCTCAATCACAATTCTCATCCACCTCTAGGTTTATTGTGTTATTCAGTCCCTATATTATTCTTTAGCTTTCTTTCATTTGACATTTACTTTCCTAGACTATCATTTTCAACCACAATCCCATTTATAAACCAGCTGCTAATCCTATAAGTGTTACCATAAACTTTATCCATTACCACACTTTTACAGTCAAATTAATTAAAACTTTTATATACATTAAGCATCAGCAGTTCTTCTCAACCCTCCTTTTATCTCCTAATGACCAATATTGTAGGTTTTAACTCAATGTGTTTATTCTTTGAATTTAGTTCATATTAATGAAACCATGCAATATTTGTCCTTTTGTGTCTGGCTTACTAGGCTTAGTATAATGTCTTCAAGATTCATCTTTGTTATCATATGTGTCCCAATTTCATTTCTTCTTACTGAAGCATAGTATTCCATCATATGTATATACCACATTTGGTTTATACATTCATTGGTTGATGGACACCTGAGTTGTTTCCATCTTTTGGCAATTGTGAATAATGCTGCTATGAACATCAAACCCTCATTGGATATGTGGTTTCCAAAATTTTTCTCCCATTGTGATGGCTGCAATTTCACCTTCTTGATGAAGTCCTTTGAATCAGAGAAGTGTTTAAATTTGAGGAGGTCCCATTTATCCACATTTTCTTTCATTGCTCATGCTTTTGGTGTAAGGTTTAAGACCAGATCTTAAAGATGTTTGCCTACATTTTCCTCTAGGGGCCTTATGGTACTTGCTTTTATATTTAAGTCTTTGATCCATTTTAAGTTAATTTTTGGATAAGGTGTGAGATGGGGATCTTTCTTTCTTTTGGCTATGGATATCTAGTTCTCTCATCACCCAGCTGGGTGGGTTTGACAGGCTTGTCAAAAATCACTTGGCCACAGATGTGAGGGTGATACATTTTTGACATTGGTTGGTTCTCTCTTGTGTGTGGGGAGAGAGTTCAGATTACTTGGGTTAGGAAAGAGTTTGGGTGGTCCAATCTTGCCACTGGGTGAGCTCCTCAAGGCAGATCAATACAGGATTATCTGGCAGTCTCAGGGGAATTTAGGGTTTCACTTGCCGAGGTCCAGCCGAGGCACGAGGGAGCAAGACTGAAGGTGGTTTAAGGGAGTCGGCGAGAAAAGATGAGTCGTACACCAGTTGAGTGAGAATCCACGTATATCTATTTATTCTTCTTATTCTTTTTATTCTACTTCAATGTAGGATAGCTCAGTTTTTATATACTATTCCTTGGGCAGGCTTGTAAGCATTCCTTCTTTAGT
>JAQZBX010012773.1:0-40767 GCA_029593785.1 Cabassous unicinctus | reverse complement strand
GAGGATGTGGAGGAATGGAAACCCTCATCCACTGCTGGTGGGATTGTGGAATGGTCCAGGCACTGTGGAGGACAGTTTGGTGGCTCCACAAAAATTATCTATAGATCTTCCATATGATCCAGCGATTCCACTGCTGGGTATATATCCAGGAGAACTGAAAGCAAAGACAGGAACAGATATATGCACACCAATGTTCATAGCAGCATTGTTCACTATTGCCAAAAGTTGGAATCAACCCCGGTGCCCATCAACAGATGAATGGATAAACAAAATGTGGTACATATATACAATGGAATATTACTCAGCTGTAAGAAGGAATAAAGTGCTAACACACAGGATAACATGGATGAATCTGGAAGATCTTATGTTGAATGAAGCAAGCCAAGCATTGAAGGATGAACAGTACATGACCTCACTGATATGAATTAAGGAAATTGAGCAGTCTCTGAGAACCATTGTCTGAAAGATAGGTGTACAAGAAAGAGAAAGAAAAGACAAAGTTGTGAGCCATCACCCATATGGACTTAACCTATGGTAAAGTGATAGAGTGTAGTTGTTTATTGAAGGGATAAGACAGGAGGGTAGTGATATATTGGGTTGGGTTGTGCACAGTTGGCAGGTGGGTAGATTGGGAAGGGTGGGTTAGAATACCCAGGAGAGCAGAACTAGACAGGTGGGCATCTCTTAAGAGCAAGGGCAGTTCCTAATAGTGGAGGACAAACCAGTGTGTCATGACCTCTTGTTGCATGTAACCATGAATCTTGTCATCCAATGAGTCAAGTCAGGGGGTCGTCATGGGACCCGGGGGGATGGGGAGGGAGGAACAGAATAGATCAAACAGGGGGTATTTAGTGGTCAGTGGAAAGGTTTTTCATTACCTTACAGTGATGGACACAGGACATGGTAAATATCATCAAAACTTATAAAAGTGTACAATATAAAATGTAAACTATATTGTAAACCATTGACAATGTTTAGTAGCTATATTTCACTATCTGTATATCAGTGATAACAATGCTACCATCCACATACAAAACGGTTTTAATATGGGGTGAGGAAAGGTGAGGAGGTTGGGTATATGAGAGTGTCTTGTATTTGGTGTGTGACTTTGCTGGACCTAAAACTTCTTTGAAAATTAAATGAAAAATAGTGAGACACTGGGGAGTGAGAGGGGAAAGGTGCCACAGTGCAGACTGGACACCAGATATTGCAGTGATAAAAAGGCAAAATGTCAAAAAAAAATTTTTTTTTAATTTTTTAAAAATTTTCTCATTTTTTGAATAACCCAATTCTTTAATTTAATTTTAGTTTTAGTTTTTTTTTATGTTTTCATGTATTTTATCTCTTACATCTAAACATCAAGGAAAACATTAATAGGAAAATTATTATTTCATTTTCCTATTAATTGTATTTGGCTATTGTATTAGCTTCATCTTTAAAGAAGCTTTTGATCACAGAAGGGTTACACCTGGGGTGGGAGAGGATCATTGGTGGGGGGTGTCATGGATGGGGGATGCATGGGAGGAAGTTCACCTGAACATACATAAAAGGTATATAAAATTGTTCAAATGCTCACGGGGCATGGTCACAGTGGGTGGAGAACCATTCAATAAATGAGAGAATACTGAATTCCCATCCTGGAGAGTTCCGCCATATTCTCCAAGGGAGTAGCAACAGTCCCCCAAGTGCAGGGGCAGTGACTGGCAAAGGAGGATGATCCACTGATGGGCTCTTGTTATTGATGACTAGCCTTATGAGTCTTTGGTCTTGAAATTGAAACTTAGCCTATTGTTATGGGGTGCCTAAGGATTGCCTCCTGAGAGCCTCCTTGTTGCTCAAATGTGGCCTTTCTCTAACCCAAACTCAACATATTGAATGCATTATCTTCCTCCCAGCGTGGGACATGACTCCCAGGGATGACCTTCCTGGCAACGAGGGATTACTAACAAGTGCCAACGGGCAATACAACTGGAAAAAGACCTCGAATAAAAGGGGGAAAAGGTAAAGACAAATGAGTTCATATGGCTAAGAGACTTCAAAGTGAGTTGGGAGGTCATCCCAGAGGTAACGCTTATGCACATCTCAACAGGACCTCATAGGCTTCCAATGTGGATATACCCCAAACAGAGGGGCTCCTGAGGGCTCTGGAGACACCCAGGTCCTATATCAGGGTGGATAGCCCCAGAGTTTTGTGCCTTATCAGTGAGCCCTACTTTGGAATCCTTGCTCCTGAGAGTGACAGAGTTGGACCCAAATATGTCTTCCCTGCACATGGTCCATCTGTCCCTTCTATTCAAACCTATATGTGTAGCCAGAGTTTGGAGGTGTACTTCCAGTGACCAGAGTCTTTGGGCTGTCCATTTGCCAGTTGGGCCCAGAATCTTGGTGGAGCTGCAACTCCTACTCTACAGCTCAATGGACTCATCCTGGACACCTGGTAGGGAGATGATGATGGACAACGGCCATCCCAGGGAATGGAGACAGTCTGCAGCTGCAGGCAGGATAATCCCATCCATCTTATCCATGAGATGAAAGCCCCCTCTCACTTGGAGGTAGAGTGGACATCACCATCTCAGAATCCTCAGGATTGGGGGAAGAGCTATGGACTAGAGTGGACTTACTGGTATTCTGTTGTAGACATATTGTGATTCACACAATGGAAGTAATTACAACTTTAATGTGGAGCCAGTGGCCACTGGATGCATTAGGGGCAGGGAGAGGGAAAAGCAGTTGTAATACAGGGGCTTTTTCGGGACTTGGGAATTATCCTGAGTGACGTTGCAATGACAGATACAGGCCATTTTATATCACCATATAACATGCAGAACTGTGTGGTAGAGTGTAGTCTACAGTGTGAACAATGGTCCATGCTTAGTGGCAAAGCCCCAGGATGTGTATATCCATTGGAGGTGATGTGCCACTCTAGTGAAGGCTGTTAATGGGAGGTTGTGGGAGGGGTGGGAGGTAGGGCATATGGGAATCCCTACAATTTTTGTGTAACATTTGTGTAATCTAAGTATCTTTTAAGAAATAAAAAAAAATATTAAAAAAAAGAGATAATGGATGAAGAAACTTGGTATATTCGTACAATGGAATACTACTCAACAGAAAAAAGGAACTAACTATCGATGCACACAACAGCATGGATTTATGTCTAAGTAATTATACCGTGTGAAAGAAGCCAGACAAAAAGAACACATACTTTGTAATTCCATGTAAATTAATTTCTATAAAATGCAAACTAATCCAAAGTGACCAAAAGCAGATCAATTTTAACCTGGACTTGGCAGTGATGAGGATGAATGGGAAGAAGAGTTTATAAAGGAATAGCAGGCAACTTTGGGGGGCAATAGATATGTTCATTTTCTTAATTGTTATATGATTTTCAAAGGTTGCATGTTAAAATTTGCCAAACTGAACAATTTAACTATGGGCAGTTTATTATATGTCATTTATACCTCAATAAAGCTGTTAAAAACTATATATTATAAAATGTATTGGTCTGTTCTAAAAAAAAACAACAAAAATTCTGAGACCCTTTAACTAGAAAATTAGAGGCAACTATTGAAATATAGACACTACGAAGGTAGAATATAAAGTCATAATACATGGTAGACTATCCATCTCACCAGCCAATGTACAGCTCTAAATCCATCTCTATTTTATTAGTGTTTTGGAGAAAAACAGACACTAAGGATTTGGGATAGAAATAATATTTTTGATCACATATGGAAAGTGGGAGTGAGAATGATAACTGGGGAAAGATAGAGGTTGAGTAAAGCAACTAAAATAATTTGGGAAATGTGAAGACATTAGAATGGACAGACAGGTCCCCAAAATAGGAAACCCAGGGCAGTAATTGTGTGGCAATCAAAGGTCTGAAGAAAGTGAAAGTGTGTGAGTAGAAGGGAGGAAACCTCATTTACCCAGACTCGGTTATTTGGTATTTCTACTAGAGCTATCCCAAGGTGGTTTTAGTTAAGAATATTGCTATAAGTTACGTTATGTAAATGTAATTTAGGAATTAGTTTCCAGAAAAGACTTGACAACGAAGGGAGATTGTGTGTGTGAAAACTCGTTTTCTTTTATGTTAAACAGATCACATATAATGCACAGACTCGTGGGCCAAGAATTGGCATGAGAGTTGTTTTGTGTGTCCTAAGAGTTCAAATCCTTAGCTCAGCAAAGGCACTGGATGGGAAAGAGCCAAATTTTAACATGTACCTATGTATAATTTTGATCCAGCTGATTTCCAGAATGAATAGCATCAGTTCACTCTAAAACATAGACTTTAATTGACTAAGCTAAAAATTAAAAAATTAAGGAGACTAGTCATGAAAAATGAACACAACATTACTAGATTGAATTACTAAATATAAAATTTATTTCTATTTTCTGACACTCAAAATTAAAAAGAAAATAAGATAATTTTTGTTGCATTACTTAATGAAAGTAATCATCAAATTTAGGAGAGAGAATTATTTTCTCGCACACATTTCTGAAAGAGTTCCTCACATGTAATCGAGCCTCCTACACTGGTAGAGGATCGTGGATCTGTTTTGAGAAGTGATTTTATGGGATATGAATTTTACTCTTTTTTTTTTAAGGCCCCCAATTCTAGATTGCAACATGTATCCTTCCCAACACTCTTTGTTAAGCTGTTGGTCAACACAGCCTGCCTTGCTTCTTCCTATTAAAAGTCCTCATGGAAAGGTTGGGACCTTAACCTATGCCCCAAACTTACTGATTAAAAAGCTCCCTTTTCACTCTCAAGAGTGTGTCAGTTAGGATGATAAATTATATGTTTCCCCTCTAATCACTTATGAGAGTGAATGGCAAATGTCTCTGGGTGCATAGACGTATATACTAAAAAAAAAAAAGACCCACAATCCTTACAATTATTCAATGTTAGGTGCCTGTCAAAAACTGAGTTTATTTTCTCTTAATTAATAAAAATCAAGTAGAGAGAAAATATTAATATGTACTAAAAAGGCATGTGAAAATACTGGAAAATCCAAATTATATTATTTATGTTTCTCTTAAGGAAGTATATTTTCTTCTACCCCTTCTTTTCCTCTCTCCTGGCACCAC
Organism: Cabassous unicinctus; assembly: GCA_029593785.1. Lineage (NCBI taxonomy): Eukaryota > Metazoa > Chordata > Mammalia > Cingulata > Chlamyphoridae > Cabassous > Cabassous unicinctus. Next base: position 35,676 of record JAQZBX010012773.1, on the reverse strand, counting down.
CTTTGTTCTTTAGACATCTGTCATTGTTATAAGTAGGTCTCCTTGCATTTAAATATACAACTATAGTCTTGGCACAGTGCCTACTGATAAGAAGGGTGGTTAAAGTTTCCCATGTCAAAATTAGTTCCCAAGAGTTGACCCGTGACCCAGCAATACCACTACTGGGTAAATACCCAGAACTGAGAGCAGTGACATGAACAGATATCTGCACACTGATGTTCATAGCAACATTATTCACCATTGCCAAAAATTGGAAACAACACAGGTGTCCATTAACTGATAAATGGATAAACAAATTGTAATGTATACACACGGTGGGATATTATGCAGCGGTAAGGAGAAATGAAGTTGTGAAGCATATGACAACATGGATGAACGTGGAGGACATTATGATGAGTGAAGCAAACCAGACACAAAAGGGCAAATACTGTATGATCACACTATAATGAACTAAACATATTGTGTAAATTCATGGAGCAAATAACTAAAATATAGGTCACCAGAAAATAAAATGAGGTTAGAGAATGGAAAGCTGAGGGTTAACCTGTGCAGAATTGTTAAAAAAAAAGATTGTTAATCTTTGGAAACGAATAGAAATGGTGAAAGCACATCATGGTGTTTGTAACTTGCAGTGCTATTATATGTGTATGACTGTATAAGATAGTAAAACCTCATGTAAAACATAAATATTGGGGATATTTCATATATAAAACTGTTTTTACAAAACATAAATACAAATATACTAGAAAGAAGGGGAAAGAATAGCAGCTATGTGTGGCAGGTGAGGCATAGAGAGATTAGAGATGATGAGTTTTGTTTGTTTGTTGTTTATTATTATTATTGGAATAATGAAAGTGCTCTGGGAATGACTGGGGTGATGAATGCACAACTATGTAATTACACCGAATACTACCAATTATACTCTTTGGATGGATTTATGCTTTATTAATATGTATCAATAAAATTGATTTGTTAAAAAAAATTAGTTCCTAAGAACTTTAGGAATAAATATGTATTTCTTCACATATGCCAAGGCTATCATACCGTTGCTTCATTCACAGCTTTATTTTTGGTGGCTGAGAACACTGCTAAGCCACAGCTGCAGTAAGAGAGGTAATTGGTGCCCTGGCACAGGGCAGAAAGCTCACGTATCACCGTGGGAAGACTGGCTGATGATGGGAGACAGCAGGAGCGCAGGATCCTCAAGTCCATCAACACGCGTGAGGTCAGCAAACAGCGCGATGGTGTTTAAAAAGGCAAAAACACTGTTGCTCTTTCAGAAATTTTAGTTTTGCAATATGCACAAATTTCTTATTTTCCACATATGCAGGGTCTGCCTACATATTGGGGCATCTTTAAAATAATTCTTTATATCCTGGTCCAAGACTGAGGTGGGACAAATATTGAAGTGTTTCCGTACGCATGGGCTGTGCTACGATGTGTACCAGGGCTCAGGCTGAGATAGTTTTTCAGGGACCCTGTCAGTAGGATGGCCAGAGGGGCCAAGAAGGAAGGTTGGTGCTCAATGCCAGAGCCAAGTGTGACGTAAGGCTCTAAAGGAAAGAGACAGACAATTCCCCATAGAAACTGGGAGCAGTCTGTGGGTAGCAGAGGCCAGTTCTTAGGCAGGTGGGAAAGCTCTAGGGACCCTAAAATGCTGAGTAGGGCCTGATATTTAAGGCAACAAAAGCTTCCTTTCCAAAATTGTTCTTTCATCAGAATGAATTTCTTCGCACTCAAGAGGTGGCTCAGTCAGGTTAATAAGGAAAATTAACCGTTTTGTTTTTCTTCCATTGTTCAACTACTGCAGTCAGAGCACCCCTCTAAAAAATGTCACTATTTACTGAATATAAACTATGTACCAGGTACTGTTTCTAGGTGATAAAAAAAAAAAAAAAGACGAATTTCCTCTACTATGGAGCAACAGTTCTAGAGAAAGAGACAAGTGAGGTAATTAAGTAAAATATGCAGCACGCTAAACAGCGATGAGCATAAAGATACAGTATGAGCAGAGGAAAGGCGCAGGTGCTGACATTTTAGATAGGCTAAGCAGGCTCAGCAGAAAGAGGGACATTTGAGTGAATACAGGAGGGACATGAGCAGCCGAGGGTGGAGAGGTGCAAAGGGCCACGTGGACTGGTGCTGGACTTAGGGTGGAAGAGGAGAGTAAGAGGAGGGCTCAGAGAAGCAGCTGGGGAAGACGGGGGCTTGCAGAGCCTTGTCAAGTAAAGATACGATGTTGGCTTTTAGCTGACATGAGATTAACAGCAACCACAGTGCTTCCAACACAGGAGTGTTACGGTATGGCTTATTCTATGTATATAACTGTGGGCTGTTCTTTTGACGAGAGCCTGCAGCAGGGAGAGGGTCCAAGGACAGAAGCCAGTTAGGAGGCTGCTACAAATCCATGCAAGGGCCGAGAGGAGGTGCAAGAGGTGACGAGAATCGCGGACATTCTAAAGCAAAGGCAGCAGACTTTGCTGATGTCTTCAGGTATAAGAGAAATAGAGGAGTCAAGATAACCTCATGGTCTCTAGCCTGAAAGTTATAATTTCCATGAATTGGGGTTGTGTAAAGAGAAAACCTGGAGGGGGTGGCAGGAAGTCAGTTTTGGACAGGCTGAGCGACTCCTGGGTTTATCCTCCTTTCGGGGCTAAAGAAGCTATACTCCATTAACAACTATCAAGGAAGTCGCACACTTTGGATAGTCCAAATCTGACTGTTCTGTACGGATATAATGGTCCAAAAAATGATAAGCCGTAAGTGGGAGTGTGAAGCTCCAAATTTGGGCTGAAAGCAGGTGTGTGTTGGGGGTGAGGCCACAGGAGATGGCTGGTGACTCTAACTCTTTTCCATTCCCTGGAAAAGTGTTTGTGTTTCCTGGTGATATAAGATAATAAGACCTCTCTAGCCAGTTACTATTTTCAGGGTTATTCACTGGTTTTCCCACTAGAATGCAGGCTCTCAAAGCATGTCCTTGTCCATCCTGTATCAAGTATCAAGTACCTAGAACAGTGTCTAGGACAGTACAAGTAATTTGAAAAAATGAATCAATGATGTTTTCAGATTCAATAGAGACCAGTTCCATAGTAGAGTATTGCTATTTAGCATAAAGTTGTTTTCTACAAAATAAAGAATGGATTGCCAAGTATTAGAGGACATACAGTACAATATATCATAATTATGTAAATTTCTTTTTAAAATGCAATTTTCTTGAAACACTAGGCACACTTAGAAGGCTGGAATTATTTTCTCCACCTATTAAGTATATTTTGTCATTGCATTTGATTTAAAGCTTTAAAGTGTAAACTGGATAATAATTTTTAGGAGGAGGGAGATGGAGAGGTAAAGGAAGACTACAGAAAGGAGGAAGGGGAAAAACAGAGACAGTGAAAGCAAGCAAGAGTTGTGAAGGAAAAAGAGATGTGCAGGAAGGAATACTGCCAAGTGAACTAACTACAGGACCTAGTTCCGTTTCCATACTGGGGGCTCTGTGAGCCACAAGGTAGCAAGAAGCCCAGAGTACAAGTCAATTTAGAGCAAAGCTCAAATTCTATTCTTCTTCAGATTTGGCTAGAGCCAGAGTAATAAAAAACAATATGAAAAATTGAATAGTTATGCAGAGTTAGAATTTTATTACTTGTGAACACATAGGGAAATTTGTGAAACTCTTTGCCAAATTTAACTTTCAATTTTTTCCTAAAATAAACAAAAAGTAAAATCCCCTTCACCTAAAAAATAAGAGATTTGTATTGCCAACCAACAATAGCAAAATGGTATTGTGGCAGGTAATTGTATTGTAGTGAACTATCAAGGTTGGAGAAAATCATAACATTTGACTTAAAAATAGAAAAATTAAAAGGTTCAAATTGCTAAATTTTTATTTCTGGGACAATTATTTGAAATAAAACTTTAAAAACTTGTTGTATATATAGCCCCTTAATTTTGACTCCAATAATTATAACCTACTTCTAGAGTGATCTAAAATACAAACCTGACCATGATACATCTCTGCCTAAAAGCCCTCATGGTTTCCCCATCATCCTCAAAACGTCCAAACTCCTTAGGATGACATTAGAGGCAACGAACTGGTCTCTATCAACCAAACCACATTTATTTCCTTCTATTCCCTGCATCATGTTTCATTCTCTGGGGAGACAGGGCATGTTTTCTTGTCTTTATGCCTTAATTCTCCACCAGCTCCCTTCTCCCTGCTAACCTCATTTTCTAGATACTATTTTTGCATTTTCTCCAGGGAGCTCCTAGCCCACCCCACATGCCAGGCAAAATGCCTTCCTCTGTGCTACACCAAATCTACACACAGAGCAAAGACTCAAGTGCTAAGAATCTGATTTTCCAAAGACCTGGATATTTCTCTTGGTTACAGCACTGAGATCTTAGGTAATTCACTCACTTAACCTCCATTTGTATTACTGGAATAAAAATGGTACCTACTTCATGGAGTAAAAAAGATTAAGTGAGATGAGTCATTGAAGTTGCTATTATTATTATTATTATTATCACCATCATCATCTTTAGTATGTATCCCTTTTTCCCACTCAACTGTGAGGTCCCATTGATATGAACATTTACTAGGTTTTCAATAAATAATTGTTGACTGCAGTGAGAATATAAAAACTAGATGTTGTCAAATTGTAGGTGCTGTGAAATTAGTTATCATAATTATGTAGATTCTTGTCAAGATTTAATTTTCTCCAGGTATTTATCAAGTTGTTTAAATATTTTCATTTAGATTGCTTTGTACAATAAACTTTAGAGTAAAATAACTGAAATTTATTACTGATGAAATATTACTGTTCTTCAGCATAATTAAGTTGTAAAATCTGTTTAGGTCTGTGAAAAAAATCAATTTGCTTTAAATCTTTAAAAATGATGTTTTCATTTAATGTAATCAGGAAAGAAATTAAGAGTAAGTGTCTAACATTACTAGGAAAAAAACAAAGATGGAACCCAAAACTGAGATTAACTCAGCTATTTTCTGCTAATAGCTTTCAGCAGCTGACCTCAATAGCCCTCTCTAATCTTTGCAGTCATCACTAGCTCCCTTCCTAGTCTGTCCTGATCACTTATGACCCTCCCCACCCCACCAGCTCCAGCCCAGTCCTATCCCCTGGGTTCTCAGCAGCTGATTTCACTTCATGCTTAACCGAGGAACTTCCTGCCACAATACTCTCTCAACTTCCCATCCCACTAATTTCCAATTAGTCCTGCTGCGACTCTCCTGTGTTCTTAACCCTACTGTCCACCTTCCCATTTGATTCCACACCTCTATCTCAATGACTTTGGTCCATCAACTAATTGGCTTTTCTTTCTTCTGCTGCCTCTTTTGTATTCTAGCTCCTTGACTCCCATCTACAAAGGGGTTCAAGTCCTCCTACTCCTTAAATATCCTATCCTTGACCCTCCTTTCTCCTCCACTTCCTGCTCTATCTTTTTCCATTCTTTTTTTCTGAAAGATGTTTTTGAAAGATAAACCTATGTTCTATTTGGGTTTTTAAACTCCTACTCAATTTCTACTCTCTTTATGCAAATGAAATTGTTCATCTTGTCACCCATGGCATCCTAATTTCCAACTGCTATTTATTGTGGCCTCTCCTCATCTCTTATCCTATCTCATCTCTCTGCAATATAACATTTTTGCTCACTTCCTCTGAAACTTTATTCCTTAACATCCCCTTATTTGCATCCACTTTGTTTGTTTTTAAAATCTTCACCTTTCTAAATACTTGTGTTCCAAGGGGAATGTTCTCAATTTCTTTCCTAAGAGCTATCTAAGCCATGCCATGGCTCCATATTTCATATATTCACCAATTACTTCTAAATCTGTAGCTCCAGTTCTCTTTTCTCTAATTTAGAATTTTGTGTTGAGCTACAGATCCCCATTCCCAAATACCTAATGGGCATCTCTAGGCAGATCTTTTGCAATTACTACAAACTTAACATTCTTAAAAGAAAGCTTGGGAGGATTGTGGGAAGATGACAATGGGCTGACAGGCAGAGCTGAATGCTCTCACAAAAACAATGGAGAAAGAACCAAAAGCTGTCCGAGGGACCTGCTTTGGAGGTCACCAGACCAGGACAGTGCTACACAACTCCCAGGAGGGTGACGGACAGAGAGACAAAGAAGCCGAAACAACAAATCTGAGTTACCAAGCCCCCATAGTGGCTGGGAAGGGCTCCCCTCCCCAATCCCCAAGATATTAAGCTGGGGGAAAACACCTGGCTCACTTCAGCCAACTGAAAGGGTAACAGACATCTTCCACCCTGTCAACTCTTTCAAGAGAAAAGGGAGGGGGTGTCGGGGTGCTCTTCTTCAGTGAATTTGGCCAGTTTGGAGATTCAACACAGGAACACAGGAAAGCTGACTCTGTGGAAAGGTGTGCTAATGAGCACACTATCTGCTGGCCAATCTGGAAATTGCATGGATAAAGACTATTCTTTCTGTTTGCCAACTCCTGGGAGAAAAATCTGTACCCCACTAGTGAGTACATGGTCCAATTTGAAAACTTAAGCTGAGAAATTTTAAACACTTAGAATAAGTTGAACCAAATATCAAAGAAGAGCTGTGAAAAAAAAAACCAATAGGCTAGAAATAGGCCATCAGAGTAAATTCACCAACATATTCAGATGCCTAGACAAAAGCAAAAATTGCAACCCATACTAGGAAACAGGAAGAGATGACCCAGCCAAAAGAACAAATAAATATCCTGAAGAGATACAGGATTTAAGACAATTAATCAGTTATAATCACACATCTCTCCTAAATCACTTCAAAGAGTTTAAAGAAAATATGACTAAAGAAAGAAAATATATTAACAAAACACTGGGAGAGCAAAAAGAATAAAAAAACCTCCCAAAGATGAAAACCCTGGGACCAGGTGGCTTCACAAATGAATTTTACCAATCATTCAAGACAATCTAATACCTATCTTGCTTAAGCTCTTCCAAAAAATCAAACAGGAAGGAATGCTACCAAACTCATCCTATAAAGCCAACATCACCCTAATACCAAAACCAGATAAAGATACTACAAAAAAGAAAATTACAAACGAATATCTCTAATGAATTAGATGCAAAACTCCTTAACAAAATACTTGCAAACAGAATCCAAATGCACATTAAAATAATTATACACCACCACCAAGTCGGTTTTATCTCAGGTATGCAAGGGTGGTTGAACACAAGAAAATCAATTAGTGTAACAAAACCACATTCATAAATTGAAGAAGAAAAATCATATGATCCTCTCAATTGATGCAGAAAAGGCATTTGACAAAATACAGCACCCTTTCTTGATAAAAACACTCCAAAAGAAAGGAATAGAAGGAAACTTTCTCAATATGGTAAAGTGCATGTATGAAAAAAACTACAGCTAGCATAGTACCCAATGGTGAAAAACTGAAAGATTTCCCACTGAGATCAGGAATAAGACAAGGATGCCCACTGTCGCTGTTATTATTCAATATTGTGCTAGAAGTTCTAGCTAGAGCAATAAGGCTAGTAAAGAAATAAAAGGCACCCAAATAGGAAAGGAAGAAGTAAAACTTTCACTCTTCACTGATGATATGATCCTATATCTAGAATCTTCTGAAGAATCCACAACAAAGCTACTAGAACTAATAGATGAGTTCAGCAAAGTGATGGGATACAAGATTAATACACAAAAAGCAATAGAATTTCTCTACACTACTGATGTGCAATCAGGAAATCAGAAAAAATCCATTTATGATAGCAACTAAAACAATCAAATATTTAGGAATAAACCAATGACATAAAGGACCTGTATTCAGAAAGCTATAAAGCATTGCTAAAAGAAACTGAAGAAGACTTAAATAAATGGAAGGACATTCCATGTTCATGGATTGGAGGACTAAATATCATTAAGATGTCAATTCTACCCAAATTGATTTACAGATTAAATACAATCCCAATAAAAATCCCAACAGCCTTTTTTGCAGAAGTGGAAAAACCAATTTTCAAATTTATTTGGAAGGGCAAGGGTCCCTGAATAGCCAAAAAGTTCTTTAAAAAGAAGAATGAAGTTAGAGGATTCTCACTTTTGTATTTTAAAACATATTTCCTAGCTACAGTGGTAAAACACAACTTAGTACTGGCATAAAGTCAGACACATTTACCAATGGAACTGAATTGAGAGCTCAGAAACAGACCCTCACATCTATGGTCATGCGATCTTTGACAAGGCTGTTAAGCCCTCCCAGCTGGGCCAGAACAGTCTATGCAACAAATGGTGCTGGGAGACCTGGATATCTGTATCCAAAAGAAAGAAAGAAGACTCCTATCTCACACCTTGCACAAAAACCAACTTACAATAGATCAAGGACCTAAATTTAAAAAGCAACAACCATAAAACTCCTAGAATAAAATATAGGAAAATATCTTAAAGACTTTGTGGTAGGTGGTGGTTTCTTAAACCTTACACCCAAAGCACGAGCAACAAAAGAAAAAATAGATAAATGGGACCTCCTCAAAATTCAAAACTTTTGCCCCTCAAAGGACTTTGTCAAAGGGTGAAAAGGCAGCTGGCTCAATGGGAGAAAATATTTGGCAATCACATATCTGATAAGGGTTTCATATCCATGAATACAAAGAGATCATACAACTCAACAATAAAAAGACAAACTACCTAATTAAAAAATGGGCATAAGACTTGAAAAGACAATTATCCAAAGAAGAAATACAAATGGTGAAAAACACATGAAAAAATGTTCAACATCACTAGCGATTAGGGAAATGCAAATCAAAACTACAATGAGATATCATTTCACACCTATTAGACTGGCTATGAAAAAGTCAGCAAACTGTAAATGTTGGAGAGGATGTGGAGAGATAGGAACACTTATTCACTGTTGGTGGGAATGCAGATTGGTACAGCCACTGTGGAGGACTGTTTGGAAGTTCCTAAGAAAGTTGAATATAGACTTGCCATGTGACCCAGCAAGACCATTATTAGGTATACATCCAGAAGAACTGAGCAGAGACACGAACTGACATCTGCACACTGAAGTTCATAATGGCATTATTCACAATTGCCAAAAGTTGGAAACAACACAGGTGTCCATCAACTGACGAATGGATAAACAAACTGTGGTGCATACACTCGATGGACTATTATGCAGCTGTAAGAAGAAATGAAGTTGTGAAGCATATGACAACATGGATGAACCTGGAGGACATTATGTTGAGTGAAGCAAGCCAGACACAAAATGACAAATACTGTATGATTGCCCTATTATGAACTAAATATACTGTGTAAATTCATGGAGTTAATAATTAGAATATAGGTCACCAGAAAATAGAAGGAGGGTGAAGAATGGAAAGCTGAGGATTAATCTGTGCAGAATTGGTTAAAAGGTTTGTAAAAATTTGGAAATGAATAGAAATGGTGAAAGCATATCATGGTGTTTGTATATAGCAGTGTAATTAATGAGTATGACAACGGGTGAAAAAGAAAGTCTAAGATCCTGTATATTACTAGAAGGAAAGCTAAAAACTGTAACATGGGACTGTATAAGATAATAAAAGCTCATGTAAAACACAAATATGGGGGATATTTCATACATAAGATGGTTTTCACAAAATATAAATACAAATAGACAGAAGGAAAAAGAATAGCAGCTATGCATGGAAGGTGAGGCATAGAGAGATTAGAGGTGATGAGTTTTGTTTGTTTTTTGCTTATTATTATTATTGCAATAATGACAGTGCTCTGGGAGTGATTGGGGTGATTAATGCACAAACATAGGATTCCACCAAATAGCATTGATTGTACTCTTTGGATGGATTTATGCTTTATTAATATATATCAATAAAATTGAAAAAAATGCTTAAGAAAAATGAATGTACAAAATAAATTAGAGACATGGAAATGAAATAGCAGCTATGTATGGCAGGGGAAGCTTAGAGAGATTGAGAGGTGAATATTAAGGGGTACAGTTTTTTGTGTGTTTTTTTGGTTGCTGTTATTAATATTGGAATAATGAAAATACTCTAATTATGATTGAATTGATGAATGCACAACTATGTGATTATCAAATACCATTGTATTAGTCAGGTTCTCTCGAGAAACAGAATCAACAGGAGATATCTGTCAATAATATGAGATTTTATAAGAGTCTCTCACGTGACCATGGGGATGCACAAGTCCAGGTTCCGCAGGCAGGATGCAAACCAGGGGCTCCGATGAAAGTCCAATGAAAGGTCCTTGATGAGTTTCTGGGAGAAGTTGGCTGTCCAACAAGCTGGTAAATTCTCTCTGAATGTTGAAATCACATCCCCTTTTAAGGCATTCAACTGATTGGATAAAAGCATCACCCATTGATGATGCAATCTCCCTGATTGATGCAGATGTAATCAGCCATCCATGCAGTAAACTCACTGGTGATCGAAGTCCATAAATGCCCTTGTATTACAATTAGCCCAGTGCTTGCTGAGACCAAACATTTCAAGAGTGTAAATGTGATTCAGCACATGAAAATTAATCAATGTAATACACTATATAAATAGAAAAAGGAAAGCAAACTACATGATTATCTCAATAAATGCAGAAAAGGCACTCAACAAAATCCAGCACTCTTTCTTGATGAAAACACTTATAAAAGTAGGACTATAAGGGAACTTTCTTAACATGATAAAGGCCAGCTAACAGACAGTGAACATCATATTCAATAGTGAAAGACTCAAAGCTTTCCCCCTAAGACCAGAAACAAGACAAGGATGCCTACTCTCGCCATTGCTGTTCAATATCATACTAGAAGTTCTTGCCAAGACAAGTAGGCAAGAAAAATAAATAAAAGTATAGAAATTGGAAAAAAATAAGTAAAACTATCTCTATTTGCAGATGACATGATCTTATATATAGAAAACCCAAAGGAATCCACAAGAAACTATTAGTGCTAATAAATGAATTCAGCAAAGTGGCAGGGAATGAGATCAACATGTAAAAAACAATTGTGTTCCCATATACTAGCAATGAACAAACCAAAGAGGAAATGAAGAGAAGAGCTCCATTTACAATAGCATCTAATATCTAGGAATAAATTTAACTAAGGATACAAAAGACAATAAAACTCTTAAAAAATAACATAGAGGCAAGTTTTGTGACTTGGAATTCAGCAATGGATTCTTAGATATGACACCAACAGCATAAGTAACAAAAGAAACAATAGATAAATGTGATTTAAAAATTAAAAACTTATGTGCATCAATGGTAATCATCAAGAAAGTGAAAATACAGCCTACAGAATTGGAGAAAATAATTTCAAACCATATATTGGTTAAGAGTATAATATCCAGAATAGATAAAGAATTTCTACAACTCAACAATAAAAAGACAAACAACCCAATTAATAAATGGACCAAAGAATTGTATATACACTTCTCCAGAGAAGATATACAAATGGCCAATAAGCATTTTAAAAGATGCTCAACATCATTAGCCATTAGGGAAATGCAAATCCAAACCACAGTGAGATATCATTTCATACCCATTAGAATGGCTACTATTAAAAAAAAAAAAACAGAAAATAACAAGTGTTAAAGAGGTTGTTGGAGCAATAGGAGCACTCATTCACTGTTGGTTGGAATGTAAAATGGTGCAGCTGCTGTGGGAAACAGTTTGGGAATTCCTCAGAAAGTTAAGTCTAGAATTACTATTAGAAACTATGAAAATAGTGAGATGATAGATTTTAAATCTAACCAGGTCAATATATCAAACCAAATGCAAATTGGCTAACCATTCTAATTAAAAGGCAGATATTTTAATTGGAGTGGAATTTAAAAAGACCAAACAGTATGCTTCCAACAAAAATAGCATTTTAAATATAAAGACATAAATATGTTAAAAGTAAAAGATTAGAAAAAGATGTAACATGTGAACACAAATAAAAAGAAAACTGTAATGGATATTTTATACCAGACAAAGATTTGAGAGCAGACAATATTAACAGCCATAAAGAATATCATTTCTTAATAATAAAGAAATGAATTGATCAGAAGTATCTAGTAATACTAAACATTTATTCACCTAATAAATGTTTAGTAAAAGCTTCAAATTACATGAAGCAAAAACTTATAGACCAGCAAGAAGAAATAGAAAACTCCACAATTATAGTCAGAGATTTGAACACATCTCTTTCAATAGTTGAAAGGAGAAGTAGGTAGTAAATAAGTTAGGATAGAGAATATTTTAACAAAACTATCAACCAACTTGCTCTAAATGGCATTTATAAAAATAAAAAAACTCTATGTAAGAACAACAGAATATACATTATATTCATGTGTACATGGAACATTTACTAAGCTAATATTTACTAACCATATTCTGTACATAAAACAAATATTTAAAAATTATAAGGATTCAAGTCATACAAAGTATGTTCTCTAAATACAGTGGAATTAGAGTATACAGCAATGATGAAAGAAATTTGGAAAATACCCAAATATTAGAAAGTAAAAAATACATTTCTAAATATGGGTAAATAAATAAAAAAGGAAATGTGAAAATATTTCAGACTGAATAAAAATTAAAAACATATCAAAAATTGTGTGATGGAGCTAGAACATTACTTAGGGAAAAATTTATTGCACTAAGCATCTGTATTAGAAAAGAAGAAAGATCTTAAATAAATGACATCAGTTTCCACCTTGAGGAACTAGAAAAAGAAGTGAAAATTAAATATGAAGTAAGAGAGCAAAGGGAAATAAAATCAGAGCCAAAATCAAGGGACAGGAGGGAGGTTCAAATGCTGTGGAGACTCAGGGTGCAGGCCATCCTGGTTGGAAGGCGGCCGTGGTCCTCTGGCCGAGGTCCCCTTACTTTTAGCTTCATTCTAGAAGCTGCCTCAGGATGTCTTCATCACATTTGCCAGTCGACACAGAAAGGATTATAGGTTAGAACCAGAATTGCTCATAGGAAATCAGTGTCTCAGGAAGAAAACAGAGAGAAGATGAACGAAACCATGGAGGCAGAATTCTTGTTGAATTAGATGAAACATCTCACGAGTTTGTTCCAGAAAAGGCCAATGTCAAGACGAGTTTCACAGAAACTGTTCTAGGTGATCGGCAAAACAAATGCTCCAAAAACACAAAGAAGAAAAGCAACTTAAAAAAGTGAGAGAAGAGAGAGAGAAAGCTAAATGAGGAGTATTTAAAATGGGTTTATAGACCTCATATCTCTTCTTTTCTTTTGTCTCCTTTGAACAAGAATGCTGTGAAAATTGAGCCCCCAAAAAGTCTATTTCATCTTCTGTACGGATTACAAGGTCCAAGGCTAAAGAGCAGATGCAGCAGGCTGAGACTGGTAATGCAATCCGACCTGGCCAAAGACTAACTTCTGAAAAGAAACTGTTGGACTAAGAGCCACTCAAGCAGCAAAGCAGACTGCCACGGCAGTCTCATTAGTGCAGGAAGAAAGCCAGTCTCAAGAGCTACCAAAGACAACGAACAGAAAGAAAGACACCAAGTAAAGGAAGACCTATCAGAAAGATAGGTTGAAGTGATGAACGCACAAACCTGTGATTATTACTGCTGAGTCTGCATTCTGGATGAATTGTGTGCTTTCTTAATATGTATCGATAGAACTGATCTGGGTTTTTTTTTTAAGATAGAAACAAAGCCTGACGAGCATATTTCTTTTAAATTGATAGTGAAGAAAATACTTTGGATTCATAAACCAGTGCAACACACGGAATAGATCCAAATGGAGGCTTATCAAAAATGGAAATCTTACCTAAGACAAATACTGTGAAAATGAAAGGGAGGAATTCCTTTGCACCTCAAGATTTTACGTTTCTGCCTCTGGATGGTCTGAAGATCTGTCAAGCAACGCCCATGACACCCAGAAGTGCCAATGCTTTCTTGACACCTCGTTACACATGGACCCCTTTAAATACAGAAGTTGATAAGATTCAAGAAGCAAAAAAGAAGTTTTGGCACAAAAATGTAAAACTTACTCTACCAAGACAATACAGCAAGGTTCAAATGAATCACCATGTCCTTTGGGTTCTCTCACAGTTCGGAATAAAGAACATGTCTTAAATAAAAATGAAGTTCTGCTAAAATTTCAAAGAGCCTTCCAATAAAAGAAGTCATCCCATCACTTGAAATAAATGAATGCCAGATATCTCAGCCACAACATGACATGCCATATTTTCAGAAATATTCTCCAGACAGAAATTGAGAAATGAATGTCACATTGCCTTGTGTGGGACAGGAAGCTTGAACTGGAAGTTCCAGATGATGCTAAAGATTTTATTCGCACAGCAGATGATCAAACAAGACTCCTTATCAAGGGAAGTTTCAAAGTCTGAAGGACTGGTGAGTGACTGTGAATATAAAAGGATACTACTGTGCAGATCGGGATGGATTTGGGGATATGGTTAGTGTCCAGATAGAAGATGTAAACCAAACATTTACCAATCTGAGCAAATGAGGAATCTGGACAGCAAAGCAAAAATAATAATACTAGCCAAACAGTCCCACGAAAAAAAGTTGTCTCAGTTGTAGTAAGTAAACTGAAATAGAATGTTAGTGGAAGAATTGCAGCTAGAAATTGCCTAGCTGACAAAAAACGCAATGAGAGAATTAAACAGGAAGAACCTGTTGAAGCAGCAGCCTCTTAATACCAAAGGAGGTTGATAAATGCTTGATGCTGGACTTCTCAGAATTGAAAGTCCAGTCAAATCATTCTCAAGACTTTCTATCTCTTCTGAGCATCTTTCTCAAAGGCTTAGAGCACCTAAATCTGTCAGCAGACGATCTACATCAACAGAGAATCCTGATCTTCAGAATACCAAAAGTGAACACCCTGTTGATAAGAAGACTTTGTTTTCAGATATTTCTGAAAACAGGAACAGCATGGTAAAAGAACAGTGTCCTGGATTTCAAGATTTAATTGTAGTAAACCATGATTCAAATTAGATAAATTTTGATATGTGTTGTTTACCCAGTGAAAGAATGAATTTGCTGCTACTTGTTGGTGAAATGCACAAAATAATACTGAAGAAAAGGAAGAAATTTCAATTGTCATGGAGGGAATGGAACTGAATTCCATGGGATGTTTTGATGAGTAGCTCTGAAAAAATTATACATTACAAAATAACATCTCACAGGAAGAAGACAGTCAAATTTATGTCAGCATTAAGTGATGATAAAAGGTTCCCTACTGACTGCCTAACTTCTTGAGTCAGCCTAAATTGCGGTAATCCATTTACTAATGAACATGCCAGACACATTTTCTTCGGCAGTGACCTGATTACCTTTTCACTCTAAGACACCTCAGTGGAGAACAACCAGAAGAATTTTGAATTTAAATGTAAATCCAAAAATTGTTCTTCATATTATCAATGTTGTGATATATTATTAGAACATTGAACACTTGAAAGAGTATTTCCCTGTGTTAACCTCTGTTCAACCCACTTATATATTGTCATGTAATATTTTAATAGGCAGGGTTCTTCCAAGTTTGTTTTAGATATGATATTGTTTCTCAAGGGAAGTTGGGATATTTTGTACATTAACCATGCAGAATAAAAAATTTATTGTGTCAAAATAAATCAAGAGACAGAAAACAGAGAAAGACTAGAGAATATAAATGAATTAAAAAACTGGTTCATTGAGACAATCAATAAAATTGGAAAACCTCAAGTCAGACTGATCAGGAAAATAGAGAAAGCTGAATAAATGATATCAGAGATGGGAGTGGTAACATCATTATGAGTTCTAATTTATTAAGGCAATAATAAGGGAATATAACGTTATGCCAATCAATTAATGACTTAATGAAATGGATAATTTCCTTGAAAGACCAAAGCTCAATCATGAGGAAGATAGCCTGGGTAGGCTTATATTTATGAAAGAATTGAATTTAAAGTATAAAAACCTTACCACAAAGAAGACACCATGCCAAATGTTTTCACTGGTAAATTGTAATGATTATTAAAGGAAGAAATAGTATCAATTCTGCACAAACACTAGCAGAAGTTGAAGAGGAGTGGACACTTCCCTACTCATCCTGACACCAAAACCAGACAAATGTATTACATGAAAACAACCAACCAACAAGCCTCATGGGCACAGGTGCAAATATCCTTAAGAAAATCTTAGTAAATTGAATAAAAAATATATATAAATGATAATGTATCCTGACCAACTGTGGTTTATGCTTCACATACAAAGTTGGTTTAGCATTCAAAAAGCAACCAGTGCAATGCACCATATTAGCAAACTAAAGAAGGAAAATATTCATCCCTGTAAATGTAGGAGAAAATCTTTGTGATCTTTGTTTAGGCAAAAATATCATAAATACAACCAAATGCAAGGTACATAAAAGTAAAAAATTGATAAATTGGACTTCAAAGGAGTCCATTAAAATGTCTATTTGAAAGATAGTAGGACTAAGAGAATGAGAAAACAAGAAACAGACTGGGAGAAAATATTTGCAAATCATTTATGTGATAAAAGACTTGCATCCAAACCTACTCTTAAATCATATTAGTAAGAAAACAACCCAATTTTTTAAAACTGGAAAAATATTTGAACAGGCACTTCACCAAAGAAAACATATGAATGGAAAATAAGCACATTTATGTTGAGCATCTCTATTCGCTGGGGAAATGTAAATCAAAACCACAATGAGATACCCCTACATATTTGTAAAGATAGCTAAAAACAAAATAGCTGGCTAAATCAAGTGTTGGCAAGAAACTCAACCATTTGTGAATGTGAAATAGTCCAACCACTTCTGAAAATAGTGTGAAATGTTCTCAAAAGTTAAACATGAATCCATCATAAGAACTAGCCATTATAGTCCTACATATTTACTCAAGAGAAATGAGGTGCATATCTATACCAAGACCTTTTAAACAAATGTTCATAACAGTGTTATTTGTAATAGACAAAAATTAGAAACAACAGAAATGAAAATCAACAGAAAAAAATGGGCAAATGGTGGTATATCCATACAATGATATAATACTAAGTAATAAAATAATGAATGGACTCAAATAATCATGCAAAGTGAAAATAGTCAAATAAAAAGAGACTGTGTTTATATTAAATTCTAGAATGCAAAGTAAGGTAAGGTGATTGAAAGTAGATTAGTGGTTTCCTGGGAATAGGGTGGAAGGACAGGATGAAATGGGGGGTGGGAATGTTCATTATCTTAATTGTGTTGATAGCATCACTGGCGCACACATATGTCAAAAATTTTCAAATTATACACTTAAATAGGTGCATGTATGCCAATTATATTTTAAAACAAATATAATAAATGAAAAGTATCAAGACAATCATTGATTTAAAAACCCTTTATTTCTACCTTTAAAACAGAACCAACACAGGGCCTCTGCAGGCAGATGGGGTGCCTTAGCGCTTCGCTTCCTTAAACCAAAGCTGTGAGGGAAGGGCAGCCCTCCCGGGCGCAGGACCTGCTTGCTCAGCTGTGGCTGCACCAGGGACCCAGCCAGTGACCTGGCCGCGGGAGGGGACAGGAACTGCGCTTCCGCTCCCTCCCGGTATGTGCCTGCAGATCCCAGACTTGGCGCCTTGCTTTTGTCCATGGTCTTCCAAAAGGGCCTTGGGCAGGACGGGCAGCCTGGATCATGATTCCCACCACCACTGACCTAGCCGGAGTTCCACGTGGGAACTCACGGGTGGAAACTTACGGCACTCCTCTTCTCCGCCCCAAGGGAAAGGCGGGTCCTGGGAAAGCAGGCCCCTTCACCAGCCCCCCAACCCCACACCGCAGGCTCAGCCACCAGGGTCGTGGTCTAACCCATGCTTGAGGCAAACAGAAAAATTTGAATAAACTGGTGATTGAAGTTTTAAATGTACAGAATTAAAACTCGACTCAAATGGTATTACTTTAATAGTATAAAATACGTGAAATGTCACCGAATCAGACTGACATGCTATTAAGGGAGCACATTATCCAGATGGAAAGGGGATTTGACAAGGCACTGCTGGTGAGGAGTACTAGGAAACATAAAACCTTATGTTTCACCCTTATGAGTTGTGACTGCTTATTAAATTGACTAAAGCTCTGTTACAATACGAACGTGTTACCTGAAAAGAACAGCACATTAAGCTGTTAAGAGCCACTAAAACTTTGATGTGCTGTGGTGCTCATGAATGCTTAACAAAGTGGTTTTGAATGGGGATAAGGAAGGTGAGAGAGGCGCAGCGAGGAAGCTTGTAGCAGATCTCCTGTCCAAGTGTGAGCTTTTTGCTTTCAACAAATTAGGGCACAGGATTAAAATAAGGCAAAAAGCTCCGTTTTGAAGAGGGTTTCAAATTGTCTTAAGTAAGTCTGTGAACCTAATGAAAGTGTGGAAAATGAAAAAAAAAAAAAAAAACATGTTTTTTTTTTGTTTGGATTTTTTTAGGAGGCACAAGTGATGGAACCCAGGACCTCATCTACGGGAAGCAGGCGCTCAACCACTGAGCTACAGCCACTCCCCAGGGCCTTGTTTTTGAAGAAGAGAATCCATGACTTCAGAATTCCATGACCCCAGACTCGGCCACGCTCAGCCCTGAGGCGTGACAGAACTTGGCTCTGAGAAAATAGACTCAAGGACAGAAGTGGCGTAAAGATGGGTGGTCACGGAAAGAGTTAAATGGTGGCTGACACTGGGCATGCAATGGTTGCCTTTGGGTGGGAACAGAGGGACACAGAGGGAGAGGAAAAAATACTTGAGGCAAAAAATACCGAAGGTGAACGCACCCTATGGAATTGTGCCTGGGCCAGAAAAGCCCAGACCTAGGCAGAGTGCGCCTGAAAGCTCCTGCTCCTGATCCATAACCACAAGGTGCCAGGACACATGAAACCAAGTGGCTAGTTTCCAGGATGTTTTAATGGGTTTGGTGTCACCCAAAAGTCATGTGCACCCAAAAACTGGTGCAACCTTATTTGGAAGTGGGGCCCTTGCAGATCCCTGGACCTTCGGAGGGGCTTGGCCCTGCCGAGACCCGGTGGGCTCAGGCCGCAAAGCAGCCCTAGTGACGGACACAGCATTTAGACATTCTGAAACCAAATAAATGCTCAGGTTTGAAAGGTAACACTCAATAAGGAATTAATTCATTTAAATTTGTGTGAATGATCTCTGCTCTCTAGATCATAGAGACAACAGTGCTGAGAAGATGACCTCTGCGGAGCCCCCAGGCACCTTTGACAGCACCCTGCCTGGTGACGTGTGTCTGTAAGGCAGGCCCAAGATCGCTCCGAGGTCTCCACAAGGGACACTGCCGGCAGACTCACCCCAGCCTTCGCCTCATCTTTATCCCGAAATCATGTTTTCCCGATGGCGCTCTGGGTTTTATCTGGGTCCTTTTATCTGCCCCTTTTCACTTTTGAGACCCCAGAAGAGACTAGGGATAAAGATATAGTTTTATTTTCTAACTCAGCAACTCCTGGCTCCTTTATATTGCCTTAAATTTCTCATATAAAGTAACCCATGCTCCTTTCCCTCTCCTTTCTCCATCTGTACCTTATGATTAGCAAATAAAAAGAACGAGCTGACAATTTTGAACTTCCGTCTGGAAATTTCCTTATCCGTTCAGTAAGGTACCACGAGTGGCAGCTGCTGTACTTTCCACATGTATTTTCCACCACCTTGGCAAGGACAGCCCAAGGTGGCTTTTTCACTCCAGGTCGGATGCCGCCTGGGGGTGTCTGGGCTTCCTTCCCTCTCCTCACAGTTTCTGCTTTAGTAGCTTGGGCTTACCGAAAGTATGGAAACCTCAGGAGTCAGGATTCTTACGTTGCAGTTGGCTTCCCCCAGAGAGTATCGCAAGAGACAGGAGTTAGTAGCTACCAGTTTCTTAAGGCTTAGGCACATTCTGGCACATTCCAAGCAGAGAGCCCCCCAGAGCCAAGAGGAGGCAGCACAGACCTCTCAGCTGTGTGAGAGTCAAAGCACTTGCAGCAATCCGAGCTTGCTACCCCTGCCCCGTTCCAGTGCGTCCCAGAGCCGAGCTCCGTGCACCTGTGTGGGAGCACCTGGCCATGCCCGGCACCAAGCTCACGGCGCTTCGGCGCTCCTGGTGCCTGCGAAGAGCAGTGACACTCGCCAGGTGGACAAACCAAAACCTGGACGTCACCCTTGACGCGTGGCGTGTGCATCCTTTACCCCACGCAGCTTCACGTCCTGCTGGGTCTGCGTCGTAAATACCACTATTCGCGGTTTTTAATCTGTCCAGCACTAATTCTAGCGCAGGGGTTTCTTCTTTAACAGGAAAGCAGCTGTGGACGGCTAACGCCACCCCTGTCAGAACTGCCTGTTTCTTGTTCATGACTCTGAAGACAGCAGGTCCAGATATCATGCCCCAAACACCTTTAATTAAGGCTGCACAATTTTAATTAATGTCCTACAATCCCTACAAATAAAAACTGGAGGAGGAGGAAAAGGTGGTGCTTTGCTATGAAACAATAAATTGCCACGTGTGTTCCTTTGGACACTGAAACTGTACTTTCAAAAGCAGCTCACGCAAAGCCTCACGATGCCCCACTGCCAGCTCCAGGAGGTTGCACCGGCTCCGTGAACTGCACGTTAAGTCCTGCAGTTTGAAGACATGACCTCAATTTGAGTCTACATTTAGCTGATTTTTTTCATTATATTATTATCAGGTTTATTTTTCCCCTTTGGTCTTAGGAATGTTTTAGCCTAGACTTACTTCTCTCTATTGAGGGAAGATATAGAATCCCACATCTTATCTTTAATCTCCCCTCATTCTCTCAAAGGCATTTCTCCCTAAAATGAGATTCACTTTCTGGCCTCTCCTCTAGGCTTTCCTCCACCATGGACATGCTCTGGTTCTCCTAGTGAGCAGGAGTATCTCAACTGCTGTTAGATATGCCAGATTCCTCAGATACCAGACCACGAAATGGAGCTTTCTGTTTGAAATACTGTGTGTGTGTTTGTATGTGTGTGTACATATGCACACCTTTGGCTTATACTATAATACAATAGAGTTTTATTTATTTGTTCAAATTTATGCAGTGATGTACTCTTATAAAAATTATAAGCAACATTTATTAAATGCCTATTGTATCTAAAACTCACAACAATGTTGCAAGGTGTTTATTAGTCTATCAATTTTTAAATGGGAAATTTAGACTCAGAGTCTTTAAACAACTTTCACATGGTCACATAGGAAGGGTGAGCTGCACTGGCCAAGAGGTCGAGCTCCTTTCATCGTCCTTTGGAGTCCAAGCTCCCCAAACACGTAGCTTTTTAACTTTAAGACATTTATTTAATCTCACTGTTTCTCATTTACTGTGCATATAAACCTGAGGGGGCTGAGCGAGCACGTTTTCACCGTCTGTTTGAATTCTATTATGCTGTGATCTCTATGACATGAGCTCCCTGGAAAAAAGCATTTATTCACCTTGCATTACCTACAGTATATAGTTGAAGGTATTATACCTAGCAGGTGTGTAAGTTTTAGAATGTTATAATAATTAGCATTTACAGTTAGAAATCCACTGATAAATATTTTTTCATTTTTTCATTAAGTGCTCATTGAACAGTGGCCGTATATTAGATATATTATAAAACAGTTCCTATAAAATAAATAAATCACAGAACCTACCCTCAAGGAACTTCCACTTAAAAATAGCTATTGACCCTTTTCACATATAATAACTCATATGAATTCAGTTTCAAAACAATGGAAGGTAGGTATTATTTCCATTATTTTAATTTCCAAAATAAGAAAACCAAGGCCCAGAAAGATTCGTTGGTTTGCCTTAAATTTATTGTGCTCTGATTTGATTGTGATAACTCAGTTCACTTGAAAGTAAAGTAGGTGAGGAAAAGGAAAAGATACTGCTGATTTGCTCCATACCTGTTTACCTAAATCTATACTTTGGGAATAAATAAACTTACCTAGTAAATGAAAGGTGTGTTGAATCACTGTGCTGAAGGAACTAGCAATTTGTTATCACTTCCCTCTCGGTATTGTTCACTCCTTGGTTCCACTGACCCTCGGTTTTAATAACAGAATGCATAATGAAACTATTCCAAATCAACGCCAACTATTTCTGGACCTCCTCACCATTTTCCTACATAGCTGAAATTTTGTTAATTACTATTCACGTAAAACCTGCTTTGAGAGTCCTCCGAAAGACACACTGCACATTAGCTATAAAAATAAGTGTGGGGACACTTGAGCAGAGCTTAAAAGAAAATTACAGTGGTCCGTCCTATTAGGAATCAGAAGATAGTCGTAATGAGAATGACTCAGCAGACCTAAAACGAAGTTTTTAAATGCTTCTTAACCTCTCATTCTGGTATGATTTTTTTTCTGTGTTGCTCTGTTTTGAAGACAATTCAGAGTTTATGGGTCCTAAGCAAATGTTTACCTTTCATTGTATTGAGCTGGGGAAGAATACAGAAAAGAGAAATGCTAGAAAGGGGAAGAAGTGAAAACTTTCTCCAGGCATTTGTACATTCTTGAATGATTCGACATGGCTATCTGTGCAGAGGAAATTATAAAAAGGTCATAGACTCAGATTCTATAATCCTGAGGTTTAGCCTTAATACAGAATTAACCTTGGGTTATTTCTAATGTAACTCAATAATGGGTCAAGTTAAAAGTTAAAAGTTTTAAAGCAACAGCAGAGTGGTTTATGTTGAATACTATTTCACTGCAATCCTCAAATTTTATTTTTTGCCACCAAGGTTAGCAAAAAAGGGACCTACCTAAATCTAAGTCTGTTACTGACCTTTGACTGATATTTGTTCTGTTATTTTCATAACTTAGTTTGCACATTTATAAATGTGAAAAAAGTAAGTGGCATTTTATTGCAAAAGAATATTGTAAAAACATTCAAAATGTCCTGCATCAAATAAGATATCCGAGTAAATAAGAAAATTAGCATAAATAATATTGTTAACAATTATTCAGACCCAATGCCATTTGAAAATATGACTTATATGAGGAAGAAAATTTATAACTCATCTCAGCTGTTAGAAATGTTCACAATTGCCAGGATATTATTCTGCCTGACCCAAGAATTTCCAATGCAATTGTGAATTTTTGGAATGCATTTGACATTTTATTTCCACTATACCTCAAAATGCCAGAAAGCATTTTCCTGTGTTGTCTAAGATTATAATTACATTTTTTTCTATTCTATAATTGTGGTTTATTTTGGTGTTGGCCTAGAACTAGTAACTTTAATTTTTTTTTTTTTTTTATACCTTTTATGTCCTGAATCACTCTCCTACTTGCTGTGCAGACAGCATCTTCTTCCCATGGAGTAACTTAAGAAATATGTGAGTGCCCTGACGATATTATGTTTTGCTTTATTTTATATTATATCCATTATAAAAGGCAAAAGATAAGATTTAAAACATGTTAATGTATATCTTTTCTTACTGTACATTTTGCATATTTTGGATCATTTCTTTAATAGGGAAATTTGTTTCTCAAGCTTTAAATATGTTAATAACTTTGATTTAATTAACTGTGACTCATCATTCTGCATCTACAAACACCACCTCTTTCAAATACAGAGAACATCAAAGATTTTCTTTCCCAACTGAAGGCAATCAAATTACGAAGTGTACACTGATATTACAACATAAATAAAAATTAGAATTTAAGTATTTATCAATAGTGGAGTTCTGAGAATGGATAAAAAGTTATACTTAAATGTCTACTGTAAGTTATTATTTTCCAAGATCACTAATTCTTACATCCAGTGCAGATTAACAGAAAAATTAAATAATTAAGTAATTAAAATAATCATTCAGTTTTATTTCATTTAAACAGTTCATTATAAAACTAAGAAATTCACAAAATTACTCAACATTCTTATTTTGGTGGTCTATTTTTATAATTGTGCATTTTGTCTTCATTAAAGTTGAAGTTTTCAAAAGAACTGTCTCAATTGCATAATACTATGCAACTATTAAAAATTCCTTACTAAAATGAAAAGGCTTTCTCTTTTATCGAATGCTCCTAAAAGCTTGTTATGAAAGCCTCTAGAAGTCTAGCTGTCCTTATTAAGTGTAATGGTGTAAAAGGGGCGTTATCTGTATCATTTAGCTTATGGCAGAAACAAAGCTAGAACATTTCCACGTAATGCATATTTTAATGAACTTGTACAGAACAAAAAAGGTTATCAGTTTCTGAGACCTGGAAAACCCATTTATTATGAGTAGAGACAGATAGTTTATTAAAGAGCTGTTAAATTTTTTATTATATCTAGATACCTAATCCATATAAATGAGCAAGCTACTTTGTCACCATTTTAGAATAGGTTACTTCCATCATGCAGTGAAGGAACAAAGTAGGTACTTTGAGGACAGGAATAAAAACAGATGCTTCCACAGTTATTATGGTGTGAAATATTGACTTTTTAAAAATGTGCTTATAAGTTTATCACTTGTCCATTTATAATAGTTTATTCAAAATGCAGGAGATCTTTTAACTATTTCATGCATTGATTACTTTTTTTCCATTGGGTTATTTTGCTCCATGATGTGTTCCATTGCCTTCTGCTGAACACTAAGATAAAGTTGCTATTTACTTAATATACAATGGTAAAATACATTTGAAGTATAATAAATTAGAGCTTTTTAAAGAAAATTGATTATCCCAAGGTCTTGTATGTGTGCTCATACAAATAATGCTGCTGGGTCAAGGAGTTTTACTAGGAAGGAGATGACACTTCTCACCACCTAATACACGTTTACTTATTTTATTATCTTCCCCCAAAGAGTTGGATCTCTCTGTGACTCTATGTATTGTTATCACCTGTACATTTTTTCAACTATATTTCTTATCAAGAATATATAACCTTTAAGTTATCCTGCTTATGGAAATTTGTCCTTTTAAGCTTTTATTGTTTCAGTGCCTATTCTTTGAACACACTAGTATAAATGTCTATTTAGCACATTACTTTTAGTCAAATAATTCTGTACTGAGCGTTTTTACTGTAGTAGCTACTTAAAAAAAAACAAACTCGGATGCTCCATCTGGAAAATAGGCATGCAACATATATATGCTTTACTTAAATCTGTCTCTCACAGGAAAATGACTCCAATATCTCATGCTGTGACGTACAGGAATATCTGCCGTACCCACCTCAAAGGGCTCTTGGGACACAAAATGAAAGAAATGTATTTTTAAGAGTTAAACACCTCTCATAAATTTACTAACTATAATACTATGGTATCTTGTATACTATCCAATTCCTTTGAAAGAGGTAATTTTATGTCCTATTGGGTAGCTATGGTAGATTGCAAGTCTCCTTTTTCAGGCATACTACATTCTTTTTATTAGAGAAGTTGTGGGCTTACAGAACAATCATGCATGAGGTGCAGCATTCCCATACAACACCCTCCACCAACACCTCACACTGTTGTGGAACATTTGCTACAGATTAGGAAAGAACATCATCAGATTTTTACCACTAACTATGGTCCATAGTGTACATTCGGTATATTTTTTCAATACCCCCACCCCCATTTTAACACAGTGCCTTCTTTGACATTGATGCAAGAATATTACAATATTGCCATTAACTATAGTTCATAAGTTACTTTAATTGTATTTTTTCCCATGCATCTCCATATTTTTACCACCTTGTAATAGTGACGTACATTTTTTCTAGTTCATAGGACATTCTTGTATTTTTACTATTAATCATAATCCTCATTCACCTCTGGGTTCACTATGTTATTCAGTCCCTAGATTATTCTCTAGCCTTCTTTCAATTGACATTTACATCCCTAGACTACCCCTTTCAGCCACAATCCTATTTATAAACCAGCTGTGTTAGTTATACTCACTATAATGTGTTACCATCAACTCTATCCATTTCCACACTTTTACAGTCAAGCATATTAAAAATTCTACATACATTAAACATCACTAACCTTTCACAGCCCTCATCGTATATCCCAGCAACCTATATCTAGATTTTAACTCTATGTGTTTATATTTGTATTGCGTTCATACTAGTGATACCATACAATATTTGTTCTTCTGTGTCTGGCTTATTTCATTCAGCATAATGTCCTCAAGTTTCATCCATGTTATCATATGTGTTCCAATTTCATTTCTTACAGCAGCATAATATTCCATCATATGTATATACCACATTTTGTTTATCCATCCATTGGTTGTGGACACAATGGCTTTTTTCCATCTTTTGGCAATTGTGAATAATGCTGCATTGAACTTCGGTGTGCACATGTCTATTCACATCCCTGTTTTGAGTTCTTCTGGATATATTCCTAGTACAGGGATTGCCAGATCACAAGCAGTTCTATATTTAGTTTTCTGAGGAACTGCCAAACTGTCTTCCATAGAAGTTGCATCATTTTATATTCCCACCAACAGTGAAGGCATGTTCCTATTTCTCTACAGCTTCTCCAGCAATTATTGTTTCCTGTGTTTTTAATAATGGCCATTCTGTGAGGTGTGAGATGATATCTCATTGTAGTTTTGATTTTTATTTCTCTAATAGATAGTGATATTGAACATTTTTTACATATGGTTTTTCGCCATTGGTATTTCTTCTTTGTAGAAATGTCTATTTAAGTCTTTTGCCCATTTTTTCTTTCTCTTTTATTGTTGAGTTGTATGATCTTATATAGCATGGAAATCAAACTCTTATCAGATATGTGGTTTCCAAATATTTTTTCCCAGTGAGTGGGCTGCCTTTTCACCTTCTTGACAAAGTCCTTTGACTCACAAGAGTGTTTAAGTTTGAGGCCATCCCATTTATCCATGTTTTCTTTCTTTGCTTGTACTTTCAGGATTAGGTCTTGAAGATGTTTTCCTACATTTTCTTCTAGAAGTATTATGGTTCTAGCTTTTATATTTAGGTCCTTGATTCATTTTGAGTTAATTTTTGTATAAGGTGTGAGAAAGGGGTCGTCTTTCTTTCTTTTGGTTATGGATATCCAGTACTCCCAACACCGTTTGTTGAATCGAATGTTCTGGTCCAGCTGGGTGGGCTTGACAGCCTTGGTAAAAATCACTTGACCATAGATGTGAGGGTCTGTTTCTGAACCATCAGTTTGGTTCCATTGGTCTATATGTCTATCTTTATGCCAGTACCATGCTGTTTTTGCCACTGTAGCTAGGTAAATTTGATTTGAAGTCTGGAAGTGAGAGTCCTCCAACGTTGCTTTTCGTTTTCAAGATGTTTCTGGCTATTCATGGCCATTTACCCTTCCAAATAAATTTGGTAATTGGGTTTCCCATTTCTTTAAAAAAGGCTGTTGGAATTTTTATTGGGATTGCATTGAATCTGTAAATCAGTTTGGGTATAATGGACATCTTAATGATATTTAGTCTTCTAATCCATGAACATGGAATGTTCTTCCATGTACTTAGATCTTCTTTGATTTCTTTTAGCCATGCATTGTAGTTTTCTGAATACAAGTGGTTTATGTCCTTAGTTAAGCTTATTTCTAAATATTTGCTTCTTTTAGTTGCTATTGTAAATGGAATTTTTTCCTACTTTCTCCTCAGATTGCTTATTACTTGTGTATAGAAACACTACTGATTTTTGCATATTAATCTTGTATCCTGCCATTCTGCTGAACTCATTCATTACCTCTAGTAGCTTTGTTGTAGATCTTTCTGGACTTTTAAGTATAGGAACATATCTGCAAATAGCAAAAGGTTTACTTCTTCCTTTCCAATTTGGACACCTTGTATTTATTTTTCTTGCCTGATTGCTTCAGCTAGAACCTCTAGCACTATATGAACAACAGTGATGGCAGTGGGCATCCTTGTTCCCAATCTCAAGCTTTCAGTCTTTCACCATTGAGTACAATGTTAGCTGTGGGTTTTTCATGCCCTCTATCATGTTGAGAAAGTTTCCCTCAATTCCTATTTTTGGAGTATTTTTATCAAGAAAGGATGCTGTATTTTGTCAAATGCCTTTTCTGTGTCAATTATGATGATTGTGTGATTTTCCTCCTTTGATTTATTTATGTAGTGTATTATGCTGATTGATTTTTTGTGTGTTTAACCACCCTTGCATGCCTGGAATAAAACCCACTTGATCATGATGAATAATTCTTTTAATGTGTTCTTGGATTTGAATAGTGAGTATTTTGTTGAGGATTTTTGCATCCATATTCATTAAGAAAATGGGTCTGTAATTTTCTTTTTTTGTAATATCTTTATCTGGCTTTGATATTAGGGTGATTGGCTTCATAGAATAAGTTTGATAGCATTCCTTCTTGTTCAACTTTTTGGAAGAGTTTGAGTAAGATTGCTATTAAATCTTATTTAAATGCTTGGTTGAATTCACCTGTGAAGCCACCTGGTCCTGGACTTTTCATTTTGGGGAGTTGTTTGATGACTGTTTCAATCTCTTTGCTTGTGATTGGTTTGTTGAGGTCTTCGATTCCTTCTAAGCTCAGTGTAAGTTGTTCATATGATTCTAGGAATTTTTCCGTTTCATCTGCATTGTTTAGTTTGTTGGCATACAGTTGTTCATAGTATCATCTTATGAGCTCTTTTATTTCTGTGGGGTCAGTAGTATTGTCCCAGTTTTCATTTCTGAATTTACTTATTTGCATCTTCTCTCTTTTTTTCTTTGTCAGTATAGCTAAGGATTTGTCAATTTTGTTAATCTTCTCAAGAAACCAACTTTTTGTTTTGTTAATTCTCTCTATTGTTTTTATTGTTGTTGTTGTTCTCGATTTCTTTTATTTCTGTTCTGATCTTTGTTATTTCATTCTTTCTGCTTGTTTTGGGAATATTTTATTGTTCTTTTTCTAGTTTCTTCAGCTGTGTAGTTAGGTCATTGATTTTAGCTCTTTCTTCTTTCTTAATGTAAGCATTAAGGGCTATAAATTTTCCACTCAACACTGCCTTTGCAGCATCTTTCAGACATACTACTTTTTTACTTGGCTTTTCTAAAACAAGAAACACAGAAAATGAAGATGTGCTCATCATATTTGAATGCTCCTATTAGTCCCTGTCTAAATCCTAAATAAATAGTTACTGAAGTTTCTCTTCTGGAAAATTCATGTAAACATGTTTAATAATTTAGTATGACATTGAAATATAGATTAGAATATTTAAAATATCAAATTATTTCCCTGAAGGCTAGTCTTAAAAAATAGTATTCTTAATTGTATTAAACACCTTAAATAACCCTTTATTATCCTTTTAAAAGCAGAATAATAAAAGATAATATATTTCATTTTTAAATTAATTAACTACTACTTATGTCTCTTGGTCATATACCATAATAAGCAATACTATACATTATAATCAGGTTCCAAGGTAAGGTTTCTCCTTCTGAATTTAAAATATCTCCATACACACATTTTTTTTCTGAAGGAATACATTTTTCCAAAACTGAATGACAAGAAGATAATCTTTCTGAGAATGAATCAACACATAATTCAATCACTACAACCAGAATCTAACTTTAATGATTAGAAAGAAAAACAAAAGTATTTATAATGTTTAGAGTTCAACTGAAAACTCAAATAATTCATTAAAATCTAGGTCTAGATATTTCTACTTGGTTGTTCAGTACCTCTTCCTAAGATATTTAACTTATTAGAACCATATTCAAAGTAATGAATTAGTAGGTTAGTTTTAGCTTGTAAAAGAAACTCATAACTTTAAGATCAATAAGTTATTCAACTATAAAGTAAGCTGTAACCACCAAAAATGAGTTTCCATGTTATTTTATATTTGGGAGTATCATATTTACTTTGTAAAGCACAGTGAACACATGCTGGCTGAAATAACTCACATTTTCAGTTTCATTATAGTTAAAAATGACTCTGGGTAAATCATAGCCTCTATATTCACCTATGATTTATGTAAATGCTTTCATTTATTCCATTAGTCTGATACAGTATATTAAAAACAAAGATGAATATGATATTTGCTTGCAATATTCAAAACAAACAAGATATAGGCACAGGTCTTATCTTGGCTACTTCTGCTACATATCCCACCAGGTGGCCAGTCATTGGCATAAGTATTGTATTTCCCAAATAATCTTGGAAATTGCTAAGAAAGCCAATCCAAATTTGTTCAAGGATATGGCCATATATCCAAACATTTATTTTGTTGACCAGAAAAGAAACTATACACTTTTGGCCAATGCATACAGTTATATTAGTCAAAGTGTGGCTGCACATGGACTCAAAAACTTGCTTTTCAGAATGGTACCATTCAGTTTTTGCTAAGAAACAATTTCATGAAAAGTTGATGACTTTGTTTGAATTAAAACTTTTTGCAAAGAGATATAGTGAATAATATAACAAATGTGTATGAACTCATTAAATGTTTCTAAAATATTAATTTGTACCAATAAACTGAAATTCTTTATGTTCTGCTCTCCAATCTCATCTTCTACCTTCTCTGACATAGGTGACTTATATCCTTAATTTTTCTCATGACCTCTCACTCTTTCATAATTTAATGTCAAATGTAGGCATACTTAAAGAATGCACTGGAATGTTTGGAATGATATCTTATTATATGTCATCTTCTTCAACTCACTTTTTGTTTACTGTACTCTGCATATGTTAGTGATATTTATTCATGTTTATATGCTTCATATCCTGTACAAAGCCATCTAATATTCAAGTTTTAACTATATCACAATTTATTTGTGTTATTTTTTTGGTAGATAATTACTTTATTTCCATTTGTTGGGATTACAAAACTTGCTGCTTTAAACATCCCTATAAATATTTGTTTTTTACTAAATGAGTCTATGGCATATGTCTAAGAGTATGCTTAGTAAGTAAAAGGTAAGAACATATTCAATTTTTATTAGATTTTACAAAATTTAGAGTTCAAACTTGCACTAGTACAGTTTAGGAATTTTTGTTGCTCTATATTTTCAACAATACTTGGCCACTTGCTAGGCTATCTATTCTGTGTTGTTGAACTATGTGTCTATTCTTGTATGAGTATTACTCCTATATCTTTAAAATAGGTCCTGAAAATTTTAGAACAATTCCCCCTTCCCCCTTTTCCCCATCTTGTCCTTAACCAGGATACTTTTAGTTTATTATTGTTCCTATGCTCTTCATTTATATTGTAGAATTATCATTAGAATTTTGACCACACACATACAAAAAAAAAAAAAAAAAAACTTGTCTAGAGTTTAACTTAACTTGGTTAAATTTTTTGTTTCTTTTAGGCAGATTTGTTACCATAATAAAATTGATTCTTCCAATCCATGAACATTGTATATTTCTCCATATATTTAAGACTTCTTAAATGCCTTCCAATAAAATTTTATTGTCTCATTAAAGTGTTGTGCAAATTTTTCTAGAATTCTTACTAGATATTTTATATTTTGTTATTATTAATGGTATATTTTTACTTTTAATTTATAGCTTTTTCCTTCTCTTACATAGTAATACCATATATTTTTAATTTTTTATAATAATAAAAATACTTAACATTTATATAATGCTCACTGTGTGCCAGGTGCTATTCTCATTTCTTTATTTAGATTAAATTAAGTCTCACAATAACTCAGTGAGATTTATATCATTACCTCCTATTTGTTTAATTAGAAAAAATGGCACAGAGAGTTTAAATAATTTGCCTAAAGTCATACAGCTCATGAATGGTAGCAGTAGAACTTGAACCAAAAACTTTGGGCACCATAATTTTAGCCAATATACTTAGGTAGTTTCTTATCTTAGAACTAATAACCTTGCTGAACTTTCTATTCATTTAATATTTTTTAGTCTCTTGTGTGTTTTCCTTGAGACAATAATATTGTATACTAATAATAGCATTTCCTTTTCAATATTTATACCTTTAATTTATATTTTTTCTTGTCTTATGGTATTATGTTACACCTCTAATACAACATTAAATAAAAATACTAAGAGGAAGCTTCATCGTCTCAGTCTTAATTTTAAATTCATGTGTTATTTTTTCCATTAAGGGTATTGTTGTTAAAGGCTTTTGGTAGATATTCTTTACAAGATTAAGAAAGCTGATTTTTATTCCTAGTTAGCTAAGAACTTGTTTTTAACTCATGAAATTGCATTGGATTTTTTTTCAAATGCCTTTCTTTCTTTTTTGATAAAAATTATACTGCTTTTCTCCTTAATCTGTTAATGTGGGGAATTACATTAATAGATTTTTTTCCTAATGTTAAATCATCCTTGCTCTCCTAGGACAAGTTCAACTTGGTACTTCTAGACTTTAACCGAAAACTCAAATTGTCGGTTTGCTTATATATTCCTTTGTATACTCAGACCTTCCTTACTGAGTACAGGAATCCCTTATTTTATTGCATTTCACAGAGATTGCACTTTTTACAAACTGAAGATTTGCAGCAAGCCCGTGTCAAGCAAGTCTATCAGTGCCGTTTTTCAACAGCATGCTTCCCTTCATGTCTCTGTGTCCCATTTTAATTAAGGTTTGCATGTTGTTTTTTTAGACATATGCTATTGCACACTTAACAGACTATAATATGGTGCAAACATTATTTTTATATGCACTGGGAAAACAAAAAACTCTGTGACTTGCTTTCTTGTGGTGGTCTGGAA
The DNA here is from genome assembly GCA_029593785.1 of Cabassous unicinctus. Classification (NCBI taxonomy): domain Eukaryota; kingdom Metazoa; phylum Chordata; class Mammalia; order Cingulata; family Chlamyphoridae; genus Cabassous; species Cabassous unicinctus. The sequence continues at coordinate 3,112 of JAQZBX010012773.1, read as the reverse complement.
CTGAACCTGCAGTGTTTCTGAGGTGTTCCTGTAATTTTTCACACTAGGTTTGTAAAATGAACTTGAGGGTGCTTCCAATTTTTAAATTCTCTGGAATATATAGTAGTTTTTGAATTGCATGGTTAATATTGTTGAGTTTTTGGATTTTTGTCTTCCTTTAAATAGTCATGAGATTGCTTTATCAGACAATTAATTATCCTACAGATATGCTTAGACTATCAAGCATAAAGTTTTTCAACTTTAAGGAGAGACTCGAGGTGCCTTTTTGGTGCCCTGTTTACTCCAAGGCTTGATCCTTCTGGAGCTACTTTTCAGCATGCCTTCAGACAAAAACACAGGGGGTCTCAAGGGCTCACTTCCTTTGTTTCCTTTTTCTAGGGAGAATAATCCTTTGCTGCTTACTGCCCAGTGTCTGGAAACAGCTTTTTCATATATTCTGCCCCATTTTCTAGTGCTGCTCTTTATCCCACGGGAAGACAAGTCCAGTACCAGTTATTCCAACAGGGCCAGGAACGGAAATTCACCATTTTGTCAAATTTTGTTATTTTCTTTCTTTTTCCTTCTATTGTGTTTGTTGTGGTTTATTTTTCAAACTTCCAAGCATAGATGCTTCTCTCATGAATATTCTGTATTTCTTTCTTTACTTTTATATGCATTTAATACTACATATTTCCTTCAAAGTACTACTTTGGCTGCATTCTCCTGTTTTAATGTGACATTTTAAATGTATTTCTGAGTATGTTTCACATTAAAATGTTGTATCCTTAAATATCAAACTCTTCTTTATCTTATACCTTTATATTAAGATAAAAATATTTTACAGTGGAAATAATATAGATAGATATACACTCACCAATAAAATATCTCAGAAAAGCAATAAAGGATTAATTTTGGTTAAATATCAGCAAGTTTCTCATATTTGTGGTCAAATATTCAGTAGATTTTTTATATATTGGCTATTTTCAACAATGCCTATGACTGTTGATTTACCATGTATATGCCCTGTGTATGTGTGATCTTACTAATTATGCACACTTGGGAAAGTTATTTGATTTCCCTTTGCCTAAATTTCCTCATCTCTAAAAGACAGTCATATCAGTTAGTCTTTAGTGTTGCTTTTTAGTATTATAAATGTGTGAGAGATACACTTTTAAAAAAGATTTTCCAGAAAAAGAAAAACCTGAGCAAGTTAAAAAAATATAAACGTACTATTAAACTAGAGATATGTGAATCAAAAAGAGGGAAAGTATACCCTCAATAGGTACCCTTTATATTTTTTTAAATTGTACACACACACAGGACAATTAGCTCTTAAAAATGTTTCCAGTTAATGAGGACACTGACAAAAAGGGAATTTAGTAACATCAGTAATGTGGGCTCATTGCCAGGATTTCATCAAACTGCTTGTCAACAAAAGTAAATCTCCTTTCATGCTACTCATCTGATTTGTTTACCTGTGTTTTATTATGGTATTCATGGAGTTTTCTCCTTTGCTAAATGTTTGGGCTATTAGTAATTAAATGTTTTCAGACTTGACATTGTCCATATAGTTCACAAAAACAATTTAAATATTAGAGATAAGAACAGAGTCCTTATTAAATTTTAAAAATTAAATGAAAATGGAAAATTAATTATAAAATTATATAATGCAGCATTTTTTGTAATAATCTATAAGCAGATTGGGATGCTTCAGACCTATGGTTGGAAGAAAAGACACGATTTTAAGAAAAGATAAGTTTCATGGGCCACAGTTACATAGAGATATGGACACAGTAGCATTCATCTAAAGAAAGAATGTATGAAAGTGAGAAAATAGGAAATGAAAGTCTGAATATTGGTTTTAGGAGTGCTGATGGGTATAATATAATGAAAACAGAGCTGTTTCTTAAAATTGAATGTTCTTCAGTTATTCTACACGGAAATCATTACTGCAGGCTAGGAAATGTTTAAAGGGCAGATAATGCACAAAATGCTGCCCTAATAACCTGAATAAATTGATCCATTCTACTACTCACTCAGCTTCCCTCAGACGATTCCACAAGTTCAGAAGAGTGGCTGCTCTCCCTTTGCCTTCCAGCCATCACAGCAGTGTCCATCCAGTTTTTCCTGAAGAAGAGTCCACAGCAGAGGCTTCCAGAGAGAAGAGCTGGGCACTTTCCATGGAGCCCAACGTGGTGGTGTGAGGCATGTATGCAGCCATGGGCTGTGCCCACGTGTCACTACCACGTGAGCGTGTCCCTGGAGCTGTGGTGGGATGGCCCTGGTTAGAGCTGATCAGTCACCAGGAGGCAGCCTCCACCAAGGAAAACAAGCAGTCCCTGGAGATAGAGCTGAGCAGAACTGGAGCTTTCTCCTCAGAGGAAGGGGGTGGGCTCACTCATCACACTGTCAACAGATATTCTTGTGTATTTTTATCATGCTCCAGGCATCATTCTAGGTGATGGGAATAGAGAAGTGAACTAAAAATGTGTTTGTGTTTGTGGTGCTAACACTGAAACGGTTTGAGACAGATATACAGAAAATTATTAAAACAGCACAGTCATTCCAGAGAATGAAGAATGTAACAATCCTGGGATCAAGGACAGTTTGGTAACACCTCTGCCAGAAAGGGACATTTAAACTGAGATGAATTATAAGAAGGGGGTGAGTGGAGCTACTCTGCCAGGCAAGAGGCTGGCGAGTGGAGCCACATTCCTTACATTTAGTGGCAGCCACAACAGCAAGAACAGTGGCCTGTGGCAGAGAGGGGCGGATTGACAACTGATTATTCTTTCATAGAGAAAAATGCTCAAAATGTATAGGTGGACCGTGTTCATGAAGTGGGAGATACTTAGGAGACACGATATGAATTGTACCCGTGTCATCTGGGAGGGTTGTGTGTGTCCAGGAGAGAGATTGGGTGTCCCGACCCGTGGGACAAATCAACTGAGACTCCGAGTTACCCAGCGAAGGAATGAGGCATAGACACGTGTAAGAAAATGGCTGTGCACTTTATTCTACTAACATAGCTCTTCCGTTGCTCTGCTGCGAGGGTTACAATCAGCTCTTTTATAAGCAGGGAAAGGGGAAGTGCATTAAGGCTTAGGTGTCGATACATGATTGGGTAATTTGA
>JAQZBX010012772.1:0-40772 GCA_029593785.1 Cabassous unicinctus | reverse complement strand
AAATAATATCAAACTGCTACAGATACTAAAAACATTTGTGGGGAAAAATTAAAAATATCTACATAAGATATTAAAGAAAACCTAAAAAATTCAAGTGATACCATGTTTTTGAGAAATACTCAGTAATTTCATGATATAATTTTAAAAAATTGATCTGTAAATGCAACATAAGTCCAAACAGAATTTCAAAATTTTTCTAAATAAAAGTGAGAAGGTGATTGTATATTTGGGGATGTGGAATAATCCAGATCATCAAGAAGCATGCCATCCCTGAAGAAATGTATATTAAGACCACTGTATGAAGGAAACTTGATCAATGAATAATATTTATCATTAATAGATAGAACAAGATAGAGTGTCTAGAAAACCATATACACATAAATGAAAAATTTAATTTATTATAAGGTTGTCATAGAAGATGAATATGGTATATTTTCCTTTAAAGTATATATTAATACTATTTCCCTTTTCTATATTTCCCATTAATAATAACAGTGGGTAAATATGCTTTCTACAATTTTTAAAATAAGAAAGATCTCTACCTCATAAAATAAACATCTTTCAATTCTAATAGATTAGGAAAAATGTTAAATGTCTCATTATTACAAGTCTTAGCAAGGATATGGATCCTGAGGTATTATGCAATGCTGTTGAGAGTCTAAATAGAAAAAAAAAATTAGATAACAGTTTGTTGTATTTTAAAGCTCAACATATGTGTATCCTATATCCAATCAATTCCATATCTAGGGATGACCCTAAACAAGCTCGCGGGCATGTGTACCAAATAATGTGCACAGTCATGTTCATAGCAGCCATTTGCCCCAATGGAAGGTAATAAAAAAAATAATTGTAGCACATTCATGAAGTAGAACTCTATAAAATACTGAAATTAAAGGATGCAGGAAAATGCACTGACATGGAAGACTGAAGAAAAACACAAGAATTATATGAAGACAAGTTGTATGACATCACCTTTATAATGTTCAAACATAAAGCAACTGATGTGTAAAAAATATAGTTTTAGGAATACAGATGATTTATTTTTTTAAAATTGAGAGGGAGTAATAAGTGTCTCAGAGAACTTTCTATATGTGAATCAGATTTTCTTTGAGAAGATCTTCACTTTGTCTTGATTCCTGTAGCTCCTGCCAGCTTTCTCAACCTAGTTTTCCAGCTTACTTCTCAGTTCCACGAGCTATCCAATATTGTTTCAGCAAATTAATTTTCATAAAGTGAACAAAGATTTTTTGTTTTGTTTTGCTTTTTTTTTCTCTTTGCAGCCATCATTCCTATTTATAAAACATAATGTTACCTTTATAGTTAAGGAGAATCCCTGTATTTTAATAATGCATATATTACTTATGGAAAGGAAAATTGCCTTTACAATCAGATATTTAAAAAGCACAACTTGGAAATTGATTAAATTTGGGGGAGGGGGGGAAGCAGAGGGCAAATTACTGTTTCCTTAAAGGAAAAAGGGAAAAAAAAAGAAAGAAAAATGACTGGGCTCCTCCTCTCACTCTGCAAATTTTCCAGATCTTAATTCCTCACACACATTGTTATTTTGATTGAAGAAAGAGCGTCTTTTTATATATATATACTGATTTTCTACTTTCTAGAAAAGAAGCCACCCCTGGTAACTACAAAATAAGTTTCAATTTTCTCTCCATATATTGGATAGAGGCCAGTGTTGCAGTAAATTTGGCATCCTGTATTTATCCATTTTCCATTCTGTTCTCTAATTCAACATTGGACCGCTGACCCCCATAAACAGTTTTCAACGTACATGGGGATTTAAGGAAGAAAAACAGGCTTTGATCTAAAGAAATTTATAAGTGGTTTATGAATATAAGATTCACATTCATTAAAATGATTAATTGACATGTCACTCATTGATCTTGTGAGTGTGACTTAGCCAACTTGTCTGAAAAATAAGGTTGCAGATAAGATAATTATTGAGGTTCCTTTCTACATTAACATGTACAATTATATAACCTGTCATACAATCTTGAAAAAAGTAGAAAATATTTAAATGTCATAGGCCCTAGAGTGTTTTGATTAAAAAGTGGGAGCAAGAGTCTGTGTGAAATTGGGTACCTTTATTGGTCACCTTAATTACATTCTCTGTGCTCCAGTTTTCTCATCTGTCAAAACAGAAATAACTATATCTATTTTATAGGATAATTATGAGATTAAACAAAATGTTTTATATTAAGTGCTTGGCGAATATCTTGACACATTTTCCATTATTTTTGGACATTTTATTCATCATTGTCATCATCATCATCATCAATAAGATAACTAGGTATTTTATCACAGTATGCCAAAGTTGTACTTGATTTAAAAACCCAAATGAAAACTAGTCAAAGAAAGGAAAAGTTAGAATTTGCCTTTTTTGTTATGTTGTTGTGATGGTGGTGGTGTTGGTAGTCATAGTAGTGGTGGTAGTGGTGGTGATTTTTTTTTTTCTGCTTGGTGAAATTTTGTGAGGTTGTTAATTTTTATTTGTTCATGTTTTTGTTGTTTCCAGTGAGGAAATAAAACATGTTTTGGTAAATATGTCTGATTTTAGTAATTTATATCAATAATCTCTAAACAAATATAGAAGCTTGCTAAACAAATATAAAAGCTCCAATTATGGAGCTTTAAAATGTGTAAGCTTCATTATCTCAGAGGACAACCTTAATAATTAACAGAGTAGGTACCATTTCCAACTTTATAAATGAGGAGATGATGACTTAAAGATGAAATGATTTGTAATAGTAAGGCAGAATTAGACCAGAGACCTCAGACTCTTACTTACTTTCTTCCTATTCTTCCAAGCTATGGCCAATCATGTGCTAGTGATACCAAATACAATTCAGATAAGCAGGCAAATGTGATGAACTGGAGATCCCAGTGTAGAGCATTTCTTTATAATAAAAAGGATGATGCTGATACTATCTCACTAGATGTATTCCTTGGGAGTCAATAACAAATAATCTTTAAATTTGGTATATTTGGAGTACTTAATTTTTCTTTAATTTTAAATCTGTATTTATAGGTTTGATGAAAATGACTTCAAGGAAACCTTTTTCATACTGTATTGTTGTCAGGGTGCGGCGCAAAAGAAGAGATAGACAAGTTGATGCATATGAAGCAGAGGGCTGCAGCTCACTCAGGCAAAAAACAGCCGTGAGATTACTGTGATCCTTTCTTTTATTCAGCTTACAACCACGCATAAATTCTCCCCCCACTCAACCTTGCTCTCCCACTATGTTTTTTTTACAACAGCAAGAACCCTGCCTTTCCTGGCAGTCTACCGAGGGGCATAAGTATAAACATTGTTTCTAGTCCTAAATGCCTTAGTCCATCTAATTTCTCAGCTTGGTGTGTGACAGCGCTACCTGTTTGTGAGTTCCCAGACAATCTTTCTTGGGAATTCAGAGGGAATTCAAACAATAACATCTGTATGGTGAGTTCATTTTGCTCTGCCTCCTCCCACTGATATCTGCAGTATGCAGTGTCCTTGGAGACATTTACTAATGTGTCTCTGCCAGCAAGCATGCTTGTTGAATGCTTAACCCTTTATGCTCTGACTCTCAGCATCTTCTCCAACATGTCCCCCTCTTTTGTTTTTTTGTCCAGGGTAACTGTGCCTGTCTTAGGTTGCCCTCCTCTGAAGGTCTTACCCATCTTTGGCCACCAGCCAAACTGCCATGGACAGGGGTTCAAGAGTCAAGGGTTTTAAGCAGAATCCGGTTGTTGGCATGGCTGATCTTATGAGCCCTATTAATGCGGGACAGCAGGGCTACGCGAATGCCTCCTTATACAGTTAAGAGTAGCAAAGCACCAATGGTCACCACACTGAAGTTACTAGAGAAGAAATGATTTAAAATGTACATTAATTTGGTCCAAGTATAAACTTTTGGGTTGAGAAACTGATTAAATTGGTCAGGTAAACCTGCAGGGTTTTCTAATAGATTTTTCATTTTTCTTAAAACTTATTTCAGTGCTACTCAAGGGAGCTTTTACAAACCCAATTTTCCCGAGATATCTAAGGTGTTGTTAGCCTCTAGTACTTACTATAGGCCCTGTATCTTGCCCAAGAGTTTTTTGTGCAATTACTCAAACTTGCTGACTCAACGTATCTTGCTTGCACTGGCTCAATGTATCTTGTCTGAGATGTCTTGTGCTATATTTAGTCTCGAAGATTCATCTCGCAGGCTCAACAGGATTTTGTGCGATACTTAATCTCACAGACTCAACAGATCTTGCTCGCACTAGCTCAATGTATCTTGTCCGAGATGCTTATATTTAGTCTCTGCTTTAGTCTTTGCTTTAGTCTCTGCTTTAGTCTCTGCTTCCTTCAGGTCTGGTAATGGGGAGAGACACCCAACTTTTCCCGCCCCGAAGGCCACCGCAAAACTTTGGCGGGATGTCCTGCCAGTCGGACAAGGGTTTCGAGGGTCTCTTCTCATTGCCGAGATCCCGGGATCCTGGATGAACCCACAATTGAGTTTAAAATAAAATTTTGAAGACAGAGAGTTGGACTAGAGGTACCAGTAATTTTCTACATACTTTCGACTATGTTTAGCTCCAAGAATATGTTCCCACTTTTCTGGTTCAATCTTAGTTTATCTGGCTCCTTGTTTCTTCCATCATTTCCCCCTTATTTTTTAATTGTAATAGCATAATATGCATAGTAGCAGATTGTTGGTGCCTTAACTGGTTAAGTTGTCGCGATCTTCTGTAGATTAGACAATGTAGAAAACACAGTATTAAGACAATTATACATATGAACATAACAGATCCTGACAGACTATGTAACCATTGTGTAGGATGCAATTGTTCTAACCCATTCATGAGCCCTTTCAAAATATGTTCCCAGTTATAACTTGTAATTGTTTTTCAAATGTTTGATGAATCTTCTGTTGTAAGTACAGAATTTTCTTAAATTATCATGATTTAAAAGATGTTTTTTCACAGAGTCCCAAGGAAATTCAGTTGCATTGTAAAGCACAGGAGTAATACAATAAGATGTTTGATTGCAATCACATTTCATTTTCATTTGTAATTTCATAGCTTGAAACTGATCTCCTAACAAAATAATAGTTTGTTTTAGATCCGCTATTTCCTCATGTATTTTTGAATCTGTTTGTTTTTGAGTTCGCCATAACTGTTCTGAATTTTGTTTCCATGTTCACACAAAGTCAGCAGTTTGAACTCCTTGTTGAAGGGCAATTCCTGCAGTAGCCGCTGTTGCTGTTACAGCTATAATACCCATAATTACAGCTATTAACATTCTGACAAATCTTCTTTCCCTTTTCAGCAATCTTTTGGAGATGGAAGTTAATATTCCCATACCTGGGGTCTCTTGTCATTCTCGATTCATCTCTACCAGCAACCACACTCCAATCCTTGCTCTTAAGATGTAAAGACTAGGGGTATTGGGGAAACTAATAGAATTGTTAGTACAGGTATGTAAAGAGCATTTGTTTAGACATTCTATTGCCCCATTACTATTGTTTCAAACGATATTACCCAATAACAGAACATAAGGAAGACACACACAAGCCCTAACCCATTCAGTATTGTTACGAGTAAGGGTAAAAGTATAATTAGTACTTATATTAGAAATGCTACCCTGCCAAGAACTAACAGTGCAGAAGGCCAAGGCTATTTTCCACAGATGCGGCTGAAGGGGATGACCCACCCTGAAAGGGTTAGGCGGTGAAAAGCCTCCCCCATGCCAAATAATGGAATTATTTGCATGTGTACTTATGCTTTCGTTCTCTTCTTGCCATTTCAAATCGAACGGCTGGTCCTTTTCATGAGCCGAGCCTACAGGACTCCAATCATAGATGATTCCATAATAATTATTAACTAACACTCATGGTTCTGAGCCATAACACACAGTCCATGGAATTACAGGATTGTTAGCGTATACATAAGGAATCTGGCACATGGGAATCCTCACAGGAATTGGAATTTTATTTTGAGAAATATGGCCTCTAAATCCTTGTGCTGCAAGTGCATAAATGGAGTGGTGATTAGGAATATCATTTTTTTTTCAATACTTAACCATAATTGATAATGCATTTTCAAACAATTATCTCCCTCTCCAGAACATATGGGCATGCCTTCCACTATTGTAGAGTAATTGTTAAAAAATTGCCTTTTTTCCTCAGGCTTTAAAGGTCCAAGGGTGTCAAATGGCCCAGTAAATTGGACAGTTAGATTATTATAAACCATAATTGGAGGATCTGTTTAGGGCACCCCTCTTAATAGGGGTGGATTAGGTATATAGGCCCAGTATGTATAATTACCATCACTATGACTCCAACTTACCTGTATAGTAGTAATAATTAGCATGGCCAAAAACAAAGTTTCAGGATTGAGAGGTGCTCTTGATTTTAATCACCCCCACATCGGTATGGTGATCTTTTCAGTATTTTTTTTTTTTAATAGGGAACATGAAGGTATTTTGAGTTCTATTTCTTTCCAATCCATATCTCACCTCCTTTATTTCTTCATCCATGGATTGGTGAGAATTCATGACTTAACTTTATTCTTTTATCTGGAACCCACACCTTTGCTGCACCTGTAGAAATATAAGCAAAACTATGGCCCTAACGGATAGCAGTTGCCAGTTTCCATTGATTAGTTTCCAAATTTAAGTACAAAATAAGCTGTTCTAATGGTTGTAATTTCTTCCCTAGCCAGTGTTTACTCATAGATGTGTGAACATTTGCATCCTCATTCAAAAAATTGAGTGTGTATAAGGCATTTATAAGTTTTCACTTGGGGGTATCCGCATAATCCCCTCCATGCTGTTTTTTAAGCATAGCCTTTAGAGTTCTATTTTAATGTTCAATAATAGCTTGACCTGTGTTCTTATAAGGAATACCTGTTACATGAGTAATATTATAGCTTTGAAAGAATGTTTTACTTTTAAGAGAAACATATGCAGGAGCATTGTTTGTTTTGATGATTTTCGGAATTTTCATGTGAGCAAACGCCTTCAGTAAATGAGTAATGACACTGTTTTTTTTTTTAGTTGGGAGGCCTATAGCCCAGGATAGAGAAGAATAAGTATTTACAGAATGATGAATATGCTTTAATTTATTAAATTGAGGAAAAATAGTAACATTTATTTGCCAAATATGATTAATAGTATCTCTATGAGGGTTTACAACAGGAGGCAAGGAAGGAGCATGAAAATGGGCTTTGAACAGTTTTAGCAGATTGTGGGGACCAATAACCAATTACCCTAAATTTACTGGCATCAGTAAAATATGTTTGCCCTTCCGGAATTGGGGAATCGACAACCTTTTTAGGTAATATCCAATTTTGTAATTTCAGAAATTGGAAAAGTTTAATTTTAGGAAAATGATTATCTAATATGCAAAAATAGTCACTTGTAGCTATCTGCCAAGACTCATTTAACAAAATAGCTTGATTTATTTCTTTTTTTGTAAGAGGCAAAATTATTTTTTGCTATTTCATTTTACATAGTTGTTGCAAACGTAAACAGCCTTTTATTATGATTTGTGCCATTTTATTTATATAAGTTTCTAATAATTTTAACTGTTTATTAGATTTAAAAAATCTATTTAATAATATGATTAGCCTGTGTTGAAATTTTGGTGGGGGACTAAAGAGTATGAATAACTAATAAACGCAATTGCTCAAAGGAATCAATACGTTACAATTGTGCTTTTTGAATAATATTTTCAATTATAATTAACTTCTGCAAAGCCTCAGGAGTTAAAGTATGATGACTATTTAATTGAAAGTCACCCTCTAATGTTTTAAATAAATGTTGAAGCATATAGTTACGAATACCACAGCTAGGTTGAAGCCAATTAATGTCTCCTAACAATTTTTGAAAGTTATACAACATATGTAAAGTATTCTTTTTGATTTCTACTTTTTGCAGTTGAATAGTTTGTTCATTTAATTGAAAACTTAAATACTTCCAGGGAGTAGAAAATTGCATTTTCTCAGTGGCAATAACAAGGCCATATGCTTTACAAAATGTTAGTACATTTATAAAAATTAGCTGTAATTGTTGCTCATTTTCATGTGCTAGCAAAATATCATCTATATAATGATAACATAGTAACAATGGATTTTTCTTTTTAAGTTTATCAAGCGGTTGTTGTACAAAATGTTGACATAATGTGGGACTATTTAACATACCCTGTGGCAATACCTTCCATTGATACTGTTGAGTAGGAGATGCATTATTAAACTCAGGTACAGTAAATGCAAATTTTTCACAATTGGATGGCTGCAAATGAATGGTGTAAAAACAGTCTTTTAAATCGATAACTATTGAGGGCCAATTTTTAGGTATTAACGTGAGGTTAGGCAATCCTGACTGAAGTGCACCCATAGGTTGAATTATTTTATTGATTTTTCTTAATCAGTAAGCATTTTCTATTTCCCTGATTTTTTTCTTTATGACAAAAACTGGAGAATTCCAGGGACTGGTAGTATGTTTAATATGCCTTAATAGTAACTGCTCTGCAACGAGTTGATGTAATGCTTCTGTTTTTTCTTTACTTAAGGGCCACTGTTCTACCCACATTGGTTTCTCAGTTTTTCATTGTAATGGCAGAGCATAATGACGAACAGTGGCCCCTATTTTAGATCTTGTAAGCTTGTATAGTCCTGTCCCCAATGATCACCAGGTTGTTTTTGAATTGCTTTATTGTCATTCTTTGTCTCTAAAAGGGGGTTAAATCCCATGTTTAATAGCATCTGCTTAGCGGGAGTAGAAATAGTTGGAATAGTTAAAGTAGCTCCCCATTGCTGCAACAAATCATGTCCCCAGAGGGTATGTGAAATAGGAGCAGTATAGGGCTGGATTGTCGCCTTTTGTCCATCAGGGCCATAACACCAAATAGGAACAGGGGCCTGGACAATCTTATTTAATGTGCCAAGTCCTACAAAAGTTGCTTTCACAGTATGCTGCGGCCATTTTGCTGGCCATTGCACAACAGCAATGATGGAAACATCGGCTCCTCTGTCTACTAATCCGGAAATAGTAATACCATCTTCAAAACAACCTGAATAGTGGGATGATCCTGCTTAATGAAAGTTTGCCAAAAAACTTGATGGTTAGCACTTCCAAAGCCACCTGTTCTTTTTTCCGATAAAGCCCTACCTTGATGATAGGGTAAGAGTAATATCTGAGCAATGCGCTCCCTGGGCACAAAAGTACGAGGTTGCGACACAGACATCATAATATAAATTTGACCTTCATAATCAGCATCTATAATTCTCAATTGTACTTGCACCCCTTTCATAGTCAAACTACTCCATCCAATAACCAACCCCACAGTCCCTGATGGCAAAGGGCCATAAATATTTGTAGGAATTTGAACAATGCCTTGTGATGGAAGTATAGTAAATTTATAGGGGTTAGGGTTATCCAATGCAGCACTATCCTGTGTAGCATGAAATAAATCTTGCACTTTCATTCCTCCTCTCGGGAATTGAGTGCCTGATGCTCCTGACCGGAGCTGACTGAATATTGGTGAAGCACAAGTCGAAAAGTGCCCGTTTTTGGTTTCGGGCCCCGGGCTGGGCCCATCATTCCATTTCCCGAATTTCTCTCAGAAGTGATATTACCAAATTTATCTTTAAGGGAACGGCATTTATTACTCCAATGCTTACCCCTGCCACAATGCCTACATATCCCTGGCGGCATAGCAGAAAATTGACCTTTAGCTTCTATGGGAGTACTCTTCATTTGCCGAAGGCAATCCCACTTATAATGACCTGTTTTTCCGCATTTATAACATCTAGCAGTGGATTGTCTAGCCTGAGTCATTTGCAAAAAAGCTGAAGCTAATAAATTGGTATTAAAGGTACCAGAGCCCACATCAGGGCATATGCATATGTAGTCTTCAATAGTACCTCCTTGCTGTTTTATTGGTAATAATGCCTTTTGACAATCCGCATTAGCATTTTCAAATCCCAGCGTAAGCAGCAAAACAGACTGAGCTTCCCCATGAACAACCACCTTGTGAATAGCACCAGGAAGACGAGCCAAAATTTTAGTATATGGTTCATTTGTGCCTTGAGTTATTTTTGTAAAAGCTTTGTCAACTTCACCGGAGGAAGATAATTTAGACCAAGCCCGTAAGCAAATACCTTTTATTTGATCTAGAGCAGAATTTCCTCCTTGGGCTTGAGCATGCAAAGGAGCAGCTGTACTGGTCCCAGTAAGTTTATCAAAAGTGGCTCCAGGAGGATTCCGTGCTGCATTTGCATGGGCTATCCATTCCGCCTCACCCCTCCACCAAGATTTAAACTGTAAATATTGACCAGCTTGTAATACAGTTTTAGCCAGTTTCCCAATTAATTGGGATTAGCAAATTTTTATTAGCATATGAACCCAAAAAACCCTGCATATAAGGTGAATTTGGACCATAATTTGAGATAAAAGCTTTAAAGATTTTATAAAATTGAAATTCAATAGGGTCACGGTTAACATTAACACCACCTTGAGGATATTGAGGATCTGGAGGGAAAGGTTGTCTAGTAATAGGAAACAACAAGGCATCAGGGGAAACATAACTAGAAGGGAATACCGGAGTCTCATTCAAATATGCATCAACAGGAAATTTAAAACAATTACGACGTGTCTTATCTTTGGGAGGAGGAACATTAGTGGAGATAGGAAAGGCATTAACCTTACATTGAGTTTGAAATAAATCATCCAACTTAGCTAAATTTTTTCCCAAAATTATAGAGGAGTTTCCATTGTTCTTAACTTCTTCAGGAGGTGAGGAAAAGGGAGTTAGGGAAGTATATTCAGGAGGCCTTGTCGCAGGCCACTCTTCAGCCTCCTCAGAAAATATCTCCTGAGAGGAACGCTCTGGAGAATCTATAGGGATTGGAGAGGTAGACTGATCAATTTTAAGAGGGTCGGCATCCTGCGGGAAATCTTTATCGCTCTGAAAAGATCATATAGTCAAAGCAATTTGCTGATAAGCAGCCCATACATCAGCCGAAACAAGTTCTCCACGCTGAGTAGCTCGTCTAAGAGCCTTCCCCACATCCTGCCAGACTTTAGGATTTAATTGGTTTCGTTTTGAAGGAGAAAACCACTGAAATTGCCGCTGTATCAAATGTAACAGCTCTCGTATGATATGTTCCTTAGTTCTCACCCCTGAACTATGAAGAAGAGATTTCAAAATCTCTGCATACTCATCAATCTGATCTCTGCTTCTCCCAACTGCTTTGCATACCAACTGCACAGCACTTAAACACCCGTTCGGTTAACTCAACTAGAGTCCTTGTTTGAGCCCCACGTTGGGCGCCGTATGTTGTTGTCAGGGTGCAGCACAAAAGAAGAGTTAGACAAGTTGATGCATATGAAGCAGAGGGCTGCAGCTCACTCAGGCAAAAAACAGCCCCAAATTACTGTGACCCTTTCTTTTATTCAGCTTACAACCAGGCATAAATTCTCCCCCCGCCCCAACCTTGCTCTCCCACTATGTTTTTTTTACTACAGCAAGAACACTGCCTTCTCTGGCAGTCTACCAAGGGGCGTAAGTATAAACATTGTTTCTAGCCCTAAAAGCCTTCATCTATCTAATATCTCAGCTTGGTGCGTGAGAGCACTACCTGTTTGTGAGTTCCCAGACAATCTTTCTTGGGAATTCAGAGGGAATTCAGACAATAACATCTGTGTGGCGAATTCATTTCGCTCTGCCTCCTCCCACTGATATCTGCAGTATGCAGTGTTCCTGGAGACATTTACTAATGTGTCTCTGCCAGCAAGCATGCTTGTTGAATGCTGAACCCTTTATGCTCTGACTCTCAGCATCTTCTCCAACAATACTGGTTTAGACAACTATCTGGATATTTCAAGCTATTTAACCAATACTCACATGTTTCTTATAAAGTGGCAGTTTCATAAATATTTTAAAAATATTTACTCATTTAATCCTGTCACCATCACAGAGTTGTTAGATAACTTTACAAATGTCACACAACCAGTAAGTTACAAAACCAATATCTGAACCCAATCATCTCTGCAAAATGACCACACTTTAATTTTTAGGTTAAAATATCTCCCCAAGTCACAGATTTTATACTGTTTGATTGTTTTGTTCATCTGAGGGAATTTTTTCCCAGAATTTTTCTTAACTCTATTTTCCTTTACATGGAAGGATGTTACTTTAAGTTTGTAAAAATGGAGATTTTCCTCCAAAGATTCTGCCAATTCTTTACCAGGTCTCATCAACTAAGCTTCATTCATCCCTTTTCAAATTTAAAGGAACTAATATCATTTCCTAATGCACACAACTTCTGAAGAGTTACTAATTACCCCCTTTAAAGATAAATACAAAACATTCAAAAAATAAACCACAGAAAATGATTTTGCTAACTTTCTATTTGCTTTCTTAGAAGAGTGAATAAAGGTATTCCTGGTTCTTCCACCAGCCAAGTGAAATCTCATCTTCTAATACCTTCTGTCTTGGATGGGAAAAGCAAGGAAACCAAGAAGATGCTGGAGAGTAATTATACCATGCCAAATAAGTTTTGTGTTTTTTTTTTGTTTTGTTTTGTTTTTGAGTTGTGGTGTTTTTTGTTTGTTTGTTTGTTTGTTTGTTTGTTTTTGGCTCTGAGGGGCCTCAAGACTTTATTTTCATAATTTTATCACTAGATAGAACTGAGTGTTTCAGAAAATCAATCATGGTTGTATGACATGATAGATTAAAGATGTCTGTAAATTCATCAATGCTCCTCCTCGAGAGGTAGGTTCTTCTCTTCCCATTGAATCGGGTCTAATCTGAGTGCTTTGTTCTACCCATAGAAGTCAGTGAGAGTGACATTCTGATACTTCTAAGTCTAAGTCATAGGATGCTTGGTCTTGTAGAACACTTACCCTTGGATTACCTTGAGGCCACTTTGTTGAAGAGAACATTTGAAGATACCAAAAGGAGATGCCCTAAGACTGTATGAAAAAGAGAGCCCAGTCAAACTCTAGCTATTCCAACCTCAGCTGCTAAAGTGATTCCAAATGAGACCCAGGACATGTTGGAGCAGTGAGAAGTCATCCTCCCCAAGGCCTGAAGAAATCGTAGATTTAATTGCAAATTGCAAAACAAATAATTTCTGTTGTTGTTAGCTCTAAATTCTGTAACATATCAATAGAAAACTGGAAGAAATGCTAATATGGCTGTTTAGATCACAGGTTCTGGCACTTGGTACAGCTGTCACTCTAAGGCTTGGACACAAGCCATAACTCATTCAAGAGGTGGAGTGGTGCTCCTTGATAGCAATGTCAGTATTCTATTCACTTGCACAGTCTAAGGTGCAAAGCTTGTTTTTACAGACTCTAGATAAATCTAGAGGAGAAGCTGGTGTGCTCTCCAAACTGAAGAATTTTGAGGTGGCAGAAAAGGATTAGAATGCAGAGTTTGGTCACTGCATATGGCTACTGGGTACCATCAACTGATAACATTTAATGAGGGATTTTGTTTTCCTAATAATACACATTAAAAGGCACATAGCCAGCTTCTCAATACTTATAGGTGATATGGCCAGATTATTTGCATAACATCAAAATGGGATGAGCTAGGGAGAATGCAACTATGAACTAAAGTAGACATATTATTATTGTAGCAATGGAAGAACTTGTAACATTGATATAAACACAGTGGTCACCAAAGGTTCTGAGGAGAAAGAATGAAGAATATAGGTGTAACATGCGGTATTTTGGGGACCTTGGAATTGTTCTGCATGACATTGCAATGATGGATACAAGCCATTATACATTTTTTCAAAACCTATAAAACTGTGCTGTGCAAAGTGTAAATGATAATATAAACCATAGATCATTGTTGGTAGCAATGTGTGTTCATCAGTTGCAACAAATGTATCACACTAATGAAAGATGTGTTTAATGGGGAAAAGTGTTGGAGGGGGCAGGGATAGGGTGTATGGGAATCCCCCTATATTTTCGATGTAACATTTATGTAATCTAAAGCTTCTTTTTAAAAAAAATAAATGAATAAGGAAGGGAAATGACCAAATAAGAAAAATAGGATGCACTTCTAGAATAACAAACCATATATTGCTTTGATTTCTGTCAATTTTCCTCCAAAACACTCTTCCAAAAGACTGTGGATATGTGGGGGTGGTGACTCGGTGGTTATATTGGGGAGTGTTGTCAGTTCATTTATCTTTAGTTTGTTCTAGAAAGAAATATGAAACAAAAATGGTGATTTTATGAAACATAATATCTTTTATTTTCTCATACAGTTTAAAAAACACATATGTTGTTATTTAAGGTAAAATCCTCATGGTACACTATGATGACAATATCTGTATAACAAGGCAATGGTACATAAGCATACTTAAGTGGAACTAATATCATGTTAGTAATAAATTATGGCATGCCTCCTCCACAATACCTAGCAGTGTCTGTGGCTGAGTATGAAAAAGTATGGATTGTCAGTCATTACTCAATCTCAATCTATCTTTATGCTCTAAATATGGCAAATGACTAATGATAGTGTTTCAAGAAAATACTTTCTTTTATCTCTGAGAAAAAATAATATGGATGTATTCTTTTGAAGATATAGATTTACTTTTTGTGACCTATAAATTTTTTCTCTGATATCACTAGAAAAATTGTCCTTTTCTATCTCATGACATAAAAATCATTTGACCGTTACTTCTAATATTCAATTTAAGGACAATAAATATGTAGAATTGTCACATAAACATTATTTCTTACATCAATTTGAATTGTTCATTAAAATACAGATATTATTTCATAAAGATCACCATTGCTTTTTTGATTTTAAGTTTGAATATTGTATTACTTTCTTATGATTGAAATATAATATAATTTCTCAGGCAGCATTCTTTCTCAGTATAGACAGAGGCAGAAAAATAAATTTGATTCAATGTATCTCACCCTTTTCTAATTTCTTCTCAACTGTGCCCCATTTCATAAAGCATATAATTTGGTTTTAATATTTTGTGTTTATTTTATTATCGGTTAATTTTATTTGTTTACACATAAAAATGTATAGTAAATAGGTAAATAACATAAAACAAAATAAATAAGATCACATCTGAGATTTTCTTACCAAATTATTATTCTGACAAATTTTAAGGTACCAGCCTAACTATTAGGAGCTTCATTTGCCTTATGAACGAAGAAAAAGATTTGGGCTACATCAGGGGTTCTTAACCAGGGATGACTTTGACCCCCCAGTGGGCATTTAGTAATATGTGAATACATCTTTTGCAGTGACAAAATAGGTGGCATGTTCCTGTCATCTAATTATTAGAGGCAAGAGATGCTGCTAAACATAGTGCGATTAAAGAAAAGATTTTCATGCAGGTTAGGATCTCGCAAGTTAGTTGAGTGGTTTATCAGGCAGCATTCCATTCAGAAGGAAACACCATCAAGGGGTTGAAAAGGAAAAGCTCATATAAGGAAAATGTAGGAAACAAGTGAGGAAATGGTATGACTGGATGATAATACATTTCCATTTTCTTAAGGAGTATTAAGAAGTAGGGAGCATTTGATTGCTTAGGAATGAGGAAGTTAGCTGGTAAAAACTGATCTACTTTATTTAAATGTTGTATTCTGGGTTAGCTAGGCATTTGCAGAAAGTAAATACTAGCCTAGGTTTTTGGAATTGCTGACATGGGGCTTAGCATGGGCTCCTCCATGTTGGGCCAATGGATTTCATTTATTGCCTATAATGGACAGGATAGCCTCCAATGAAGAATTACTTCGCCCAAAATGTGAACAGTGCTACTTTTGAGAAACCCAGGGATAGATGAACTCATAACAATTTTAATAGTTTACAAATCCATTAGACTTTAATTAACTTAAGCTAACTTATTTCAGAATTTGAAATATAAGCCTGTTAAAGAAGCTGTTGAACTGCTTCTTATAATTTGATGACCCTTAACTAAAAGAATGCATAACCAAAGAGACCATGTTTTTAACAGGGGAGTACATTAAAATTGCAGGAACAGTTCAATATTCCTTAAAAATTTCAAGGAGTACTAAAAAAAAATAATAAAGGAACAAATAAATAACATTTTTCAACTCACCCATCATCTGACAAGGTTTTCTTAGAAGGGTGAATAATTTAATATGACAAAGATTGACTAAGCTGAATTTTCAGCTCTGGCAATATCCCAGAGTATTTGGATTGCTTAAGAAAATGTGAATTTTATTTTAGGAAATTAAACCTTGTGTGTTTTCCTAAAAAAAATATATAGATATAGATATAGATATCTATATATATAATTATATATATATATTATAGTGGCAAAATAGTCAGCAATTATATGCTATTACTATGTGTCAGGCACTGTTCTAAAAGCTCTACATATTTTCTAAGAGATTTAAACATTTTAGTTTTTTTAATACTCAAGTTTTACATATACTAGAAGCTTTAGTTGTATTAGTTCAATTAGTCTTCAAAACAACCCTTTTCATTATGCAGTTCCTTACTGCCTCCATTTCAAGAAGAAACTAAGGTATTCAAATACATGATATTTCATTTTCATACTAAATTTATTTGGCTAAATTTTCATGTTAAATTAACAATGGGGATTTATTTAATATAACTAATCCAGTCATTTATATTTTCACAGTTATTGCAAAATGCACAATATTATACATTCAGAGGTTAAAAAAAAAAAAAAGGTATTGCTTCAACCCTCAAGACAGAATAAAAGTAAACACAGACTGTAGAATCAAAATGAACTTCAGAAAACATCAGATAATTTCATGATCAAACTTAATTGTAGAGTTTAGTTCAATTGGTTTGCATTGTCAGTGTACAGAATAAAATTATCAGAGCAATTTTTTACCTCTTCTTGAATAGAGAACTTCAAAGAAGATGTAAGTATCATATATGTGGAAATAGTAATTTATGGAGTTTATAATATTGATGATCTTCACAATCTTATTTGATTTTCACAAATACCATTTGTGAATGGATCTCTTCCAGCAAATCAGTCTAACACAAAGACAAATAATGTGGTAGACCTTTACTCTGACCTAATATTATGCTATGTGCCTTCTCTCTGATTTCCTGAAAGCCAATGAACCCCACCCTCCACCACTACCATCACTACCCACCATAGGTAATATCAACCTTCCCTGATAATAAATGTTCTGTAAGTGCAGAACACAAATTCAGAAGGCTAGATCTATCCAAGCATGCAAACATTCTTCCAACCACCCATTCTTCCATCTGTTTAACACACATTAGTGAGGACATACCATATACCAGATTTTTTATAGGTGTTGGAAAATAAATAATACATATCCCATGCTGCCAATAATTTTCTAATGTAGGTGGGTTCACAGACAAATCAATACATACGTTCCATGAAACATGAAAAAGAATATAATGAGTCCAATGTATTTCAGGAATACTAATTGAAGAGCAATTACAGTTTCATTTTGTAATTCAGGAATATTTACAGAGAAGAATTTGGGATAGAATATACCTGGAAAATGGTGTCACAGCATTTTAGGACTTTGATGATGAAAAGGTCTCTTTGCTTCTGGCAAATCATGGTAAACTTAAAATAATTGAGGCATGAGATACATGTGGGGTACATGTATGAGATTGGAAGGGAAGGGTACATGATGAGGTACATGTAGGTACATGTAGGTTCATGTACATGAAGGGTACATAATTGAGGCGTGAGATACATGTGGGGTACATGTATGAGATTGGAAGGGAAGGGTACATGATGAGTTTGGAAGGGAAGGGTAGGCCTTGTATGTTGGAAATGATTTAAATTCTAATTCATTTGAAAGGTCCAGTTTCTTTCTAATAGGTTTTTAGTGCATTTTTCACATCTTTGTTGCTGAAGCTGTAGATTATTGGGCTAAACATGGCAAAGACAACTGTATAAAACACTGCAACCACCTTATCAGTGTCTAGAGAATAACTAGTCATAGGACATAAATACATAAACAGTAAGGTCCCATAATGTAAGGTGACTGTTATGAGATGAGAAGCACAGGTGGAGAATTTTGTTTCCTGGAGACTTGATGCTCAAAACAGTGATGAGGATGCAGAAGTAAGAGATAAATATTACTATGAAAGTGCTGCTCTGGATGAAGCCACACAAGACAAAGAGCAGAAGCTCATTGATATGGGTATCTGCACATGATAAAGCCAGAAAAAGTGGGATATCACGAAAAAATGATTGACAAGACTGGAGTTGCAGAATGGCAGCCTGAATGTGAAGCAGACATGCACCAGTGAAGTCAAACTTCCACTGAAGTATGCTAACACAATGAAGCCGATACAGACTCTCCTAGACATAAGTGTAGAATAGAGCAGTGGGTTACAGATGACTGCATAGCAGTCATATGCCATTGCTGCCAGGATAAGGCACTCAGCATCGGCAAAACAAACAAAGAAAAACATTTGTATTATACAGCCAGAGGACTCTTCTTGGATGCTAAGAAATTCACCAGCATTTTAGGCGTGATTGCTGTAGAATAGCTAATGTCCAAGAAAGACAAGTTGCTAAGAAAATAATACATGGGGATTTGAAGGCTTGAATTGATATTAACTAACATCATAACATCATTAAGCACATATTTCCCACCACAGTTAATTTGTATACTATGAGAAATACCAGGAATAGTGACACTCTGAGAGGTAGATACTCTGTAATATACTTTTTCTTTGAGCTTCTTCTTGAATTTCCTTTTGATATAGTTTGAAAGTTGAAATCCTCATGAGACTGTGTGCATGCACCAGTCCAATTTCCATATTGCAGGCTGCAAGCTGTGAAATTCAATGAAGGTTTTCAATGAGTTCCCCAAGAGAAGCTGGTTGGCTGAAGTAGAGTTGGAAATTCTCTTTTGACTGCTGGAATCATCACTTCTCCTTTCTGGATGAGATATCTCTCATAGTTGAAGGCAATCTTCTCAGTTGATTTGAGATGAAATCAGCCATAGATGCAATCAACTTTCTGATGATTTAAGCCCATGAAATGTCTTCTCAGTAACAAACAGGCTAGTGCTTGCTTAACCAAACAACTGCACACCATCTCATGGCCAAGTTGACACGTGAACTTAACCATCACACCCACCAAGCTCCTGATCCAGATAGACAATCAAGTTCCTAGCTTGTTACATTTGACTCAATACAAAATAAAGACCACATGTCCTAAACTTCCCCATAAAAGTTAGCTAAATCTTGTCTAATCAAAAGGAGTGAAGCTAAATTATTTGTCATCCTAGAAGATTGAAACTATTTCTGTTTTTACAAATGCTCAGGCTTCCTTTCTGAAGCAAAATGTTTGGTGTCCTGAATAAAATGTTGCAATTTGCAAATTTGACTCTGATATGCCTTTTGACAAGTTTGGAGACACCAGTAAGACATAGAAGGTGTCCCTCTGGGGCTGCGGGCTCTGGTGACCAACCAGGTGAAGTGGCCACAACAGATATCTTGTGGCTACTGTTTGACTCCTGAGACACTGTAGTCCCAAGGTAAACTACTGCTCCATGGTTTGCTTCAAGTTCAATTGCCTTTTATTAGGGACTTTGGTTTAGGTTCCTGTGATTTTGGTTCTGTCGCCAAATCACCCATTTGTTTTCACTTCACTCTTGCTTCCTGTTCTCTGATTTTCTGACTGTCTCTCTTGGAGCCTCTTTTTCTGTCCATAGAACTGCTTCTGTTCAAGTCTATATGTCTGTCTGGTCCTTCCATTCTCTGAGTGACTATACCGAGGTCAGAACTGTTTCAAAGGGGCTGACTTGAAAAGCTCAGGGCCCCAAGTCAAGTGGTACATTAATATTTCAAATGACCACAACCAAATGGGTTCTTCTTACTCCAAATCTTGCTCTCCTCCAATTGCTAAAACTCTTGATTCTTAATGGACCTGCAGCATGTGACTTTCTCCACACATGGGTGATTCTGATGAAGGACAATCTGTCTTTTCAGTAATCACTTTGGGAAACTTTTGATATTAACAAAATCCTAATTTTGAGAGATGCCTTAGAAAAGAAAGCCTCTAAAAGCTCTCAGAAAAAAATGGGAAGCCTTTTTTTGATTGGGATGCAGAGGGCGCTGGAGGGCAATCTGCATTCACAATATCCTCACTTCATTATATTCATTAGGAAAAGAAAGGGTCAAAAACAGAACAAAGGGAAATAAACTTCAAACTGAATTTATATCCCCCAGTTCCCCTTAACTCAACTCTTCCCCAATATTCACCAGAACCAAGAAACCTTCAGAGTCTCTTCATTTCTCTGACCCCCTGAGGGGAAGTGATTTAGTCCAGGCCCTTTTAAAGTTTATGGAACCTGTCATGTCTGCTAGAACAGAATTTAGAGCTATCATAAAGATTTCCTGATATCCAAAGAAAATCATAATAAATTTGTAGATGTATTTAGAATTCCATTAGGGATCTTTGATCCTGCTTTTTCATATTTATAACCAATTGGTTCCAATATTAGTTGGTCCAGGAGATGCTAAACATTGGATACATAAGGCTGTTTGGGAAGGTCAAGAGCATGACACAGGATCCTCCTCATGCTAGACAAGATAACATAAGAAGTGTTGGAAAATGTGCAAATCCTTATTATGAGCCAAACCTGAAAAATTCCCTGTTAAAATTAATTGAACACTTATCCAAAATTGTAAACAAATAAAAGGTAAATCTTATAACAAGCAAAATTGGGTATTTTCACCTGATGCACTATGAAGATAAATTTTTGAGACACCAGTATTTTAAAGAGAGAAGTGTGTTTGCACAACCAAGGAGGTCAGTGGCCTTGTGGCTCCATAAACTGCCTCCTGGATCTGCAGACATTCTAATATTTTAAAACATCAGGGTGCAAATGGATAATTGGGGTGGAGCTGGCACAATTTCCTTCATTAATAAACAAAAGTCAGTTACAAGGTGTTTCATAAGGATATTAAACAGAGGATGAGTGTATGGTTACCATTACAATAGAAGCATATAGAAGGGTGAGCCTAGTCCAGAGTAACCATAAACAGGATAGAGACCTGTTCAGAAAAACCATCACAACAGCAGGTCTAGGCAAAATCTAGCCATTTTCAGTAATTTCAAATAATAGCTTTCAGCTATTGGTAATATAAAGACATCTATAATGATTTAATAATCATAGTTATTTGTTCATTCTTAACCCTCAGTTACAAAACCATCTCAGATTACAAGGACAGGTTAGAAAGCACTTTCTGGCAACACTCTGGAATTAATGAAGGTGTAGATATAACCCCTGCTCTATCCTCACATTTTATTAATGGAATTAAACCAAAGAATGGGGATTTAACAAGGAAGCAATAGATTGAATGGGAAATTAATCTCTTTTCTGAATTCTTAGTAGAACAATTTGAAAGATTTGCAGTAAAACTCACGGCCCTGCAAACCAAACAACTAAATGTTCCTCTGCTCCATCCAGCCAGTAATTGTAATAAAGACATATGTGGGTATTGGAAACAAAGGGGACATTGGAAAAAGAATGCCTTGCCTTTCAGAAGAAAAGGGAATTATGTCAATCAAATTTCCCAATACACAAATCCTAAAGGGGGTCGGGAAGGCCTCTACCCATCCAGTAAAAGTGTCTGTTAACATTAGGAGATACTTGCAATGCTGGCATAATGGCATGTGGGTGAAGTCCATTTGCCATTCTTCCTTTAAGTATGATCCCCTTAATTGCATTTGGAGAGTTAAGGGAGAAGGCTTGTTGAGCGCTCTACTACTGGGGTCATTGACTGCACTACACACAAAGAACAATTTTGTGTAAATTTCTTGATTGTCTTTGTCAGGCTTTATACTTCAAATAAGTATTTGGCCAGGCAAGTTATGGCATCTTTCCCTAAGTGTGTGGCTGGTGTAGTCAATGGAGAAATTTCCATTTCACTGCCCGAGTCAAGTAGATTTGGTTTTCTTTAGTATACCACCTATTAGACTCTTAGGTGAATCCTAAATTAACTACTCTGTTTGGTTCATCTGGAGGTGTATTCCAGGCCTGGGGCAGTTTAGGTGGTTCTTGGATTAGAGTTAGCAGGGGAGTCTGAGTTTGAGCTGCATCTTTAGCTGCTACATCATCCTATGCATTTTCATTGATGATAGTAATGTTTTTCCTTTTATGTCATGGACAGTACATGATTTCAATTTCTCAAGGCAGCAGAACAGCTTCTAGTCAGTTAAGAATTTCTTGTTGATGGTTGATTAGAGACTTACTGTTAGTAAGCAAGCCTCATTCTAGCCAAACATTAGAGTGGGCATAAAGGACAAGGAAGGTGTATTTAAAGTCTGTAGATTTTAGCTTTATTACCAGTGGCTAGAGTTAAGCTGTGAGTAAGGGCAATGAATTCTGCCCTATGATCTGAAGTCCCTGGGGGAATGGCTTGATCTTCTATAATTTCAAATTGGGAGACTACTACGTAGCCAGCTTTTCTAACCTCTTCTCTAACAAAGTCACTTCTGTCTCTAAACCACTCAAGGTCTGGATTTTCTAAGGTTTTATCCTTTCGGTCCAGCTTACTTGAATAATTTTGAGTGAGAGTTTCAAGGCATGAGTGGATAAGGGCTTCATCTGCTTTAGATTTCAGGTTCTCTGTGGCAGCAGGGTGAGTGGGTTGAGGGTTTGGCAGATTCTTCACTGGATTTCAGGGGTTTCTAGTAATTGGGTTTGATATATAGTTGGTCAGTTACCTGTGAGCCATAGATGGCCTTTAGATTCTAATACTTATTTTATCAGATGTGGGGCAAAGACAGCAAAGAGTTGGCTCCATGTTAGCTTACTTGCTTGTTCCATTAAGAAAGCCATAGCTTCTATGGCTCTTAAACAAGATGGCTGCCCATTTGCTGTGTTATCTATTGGCTTAGAAAAATAGACCATGGGCTGGGGTGTTTGCCCAATTTTTGGACTAGAACCCCTGGGATTACCCCTTAATTTCTCAGTTACATGCAGAATGAAGGGTTTGCTTAAATTAAGAATTCCTAACACTGGAGAGCTAATTAAAGCTCACTTTAAGGCAATGAAGGCCGTATCTTGATCTCCCCCTTTTCTAGGGCTGGTTATCTGGCCCTGACGTAGCATGGTATAATGGTTGGGCCAGTTCCCCAAATCTAGTTATCTACACTCTATACTATCCAGTCATTCTGAGGAAGGCTCTTAATTGATTTTTGTTTGGGACTGAGGGATACTGATGTGATATGAATTGTCTCTGGAGAGAGTGACTGTTCTTCAGAGGTAAGGATGAATTGTAAATAAAATAATTTTTTTGAGAAATTTGGGCTTTAGACACCCATACTCGGTAGCTCCTGTCAGGTAAGAAGTTGAGGACTAGAAAGGTGTTGGTATCTGAGACTTCTTTTCTCGGGCTAGAGTAATAGTTCATCTACATACTCTAAGAGGGAACTCTGAGCTAAGTTAAGGTGAGCTAGGTCTTGAACTAAGGCATTTCCTAAAATATGGGGCTATCCTAGAATCCTTGTGGCAGTACAGTCCAGGTGAGTTTGGCCAGAGATTTACCACTAAACTCCTGACACATAAAAGTGAAAAGAAACTGAGATTCTGGGTGGAGTGGGATACAGAGAACGGCATCTTTTAAACCAAGGACAGTGAACCAGGCCTAGTTTTGAGGACCTAGTTTAAAAAGGTACTGTATAAGGATTGGTACTACAAAGTTATTGACTATTATTAGGTCTTGGACTAATTGGCAGGTGCCACTTGGCTTTTTCACTGGGAGAAGTAGAGTGTTATAAAGTGACTGGCATGGTACTAAGAGGCCATTGTCTAAAAATTTTTAAAGTATGAGTCTATGGACTTTGACAGCTTCTTCCTTGAGCGTATATTGCTACTTGTGGGGATAGGGTTGGTTTGTTTTATAAACAATGGAAACCAGGGGTACCCAAATGGCTCGTTGAGGTTCATATGTCCTACACTAGGATATTTATATGGCTATGTGTTTCCTGGAGATCTGTGCCTGAGAGGGCCTGCAGGTTCAAGTCTGAAGTCACAGCAGATGGTTGATACCCTGAGAATTAGTGTTAGATCTTTTAGCTGAATAGTGACCCCTAGAGAAAACAAAGGATGTTTCAGCCTAAAAGCAGAGTAAAGCACTCAGGGACACTTAGGAACTGATAACTTACAGATAGATTATCTATTTTACAATGGAGTGGTTTGGTGAAAGATCTAGTTTTTGGCTTCCCATTCACTTCCACCACTGGAAAGTCCCAGGAAGAGGGAGGTCAGAAGCGGCAGGTCAGGACCAAAAATGTGGCTCTTGTGTTAATTAGGAAATTAATAATCTTAATTGCACATCAAGGGTCACCTGATGCTCCTCCTGATTGATGGTTTTCAGTGTTGTCCATGGAGCCATATTTGGCCCAGGTCTCTTCAGTCTTCTTTGAGCATAGAGAACAGGGCTCACAGGATAGCCCCATGACCTTTTTGGAAGTCAGTGCCTTTCTACATCCAATGCCCAGGCTTCCTGCATTTGGGACTTGGCCCTGGTGGACGCCGATGGTGAGGCAGTGATGGCAGTCACTCTTTAAAAGACCTGCGTCTCCACAATTGAAGCAGGATCCCTTTGGCTTGGTGCCTTGGTTCGGGTGACTGCAAGGGTGCCTTTAACAGTTACTGCTATAATTTGTTCCTGTTCTCTACAACTTTGCCTACCCTTCCTTACCTTTTCTTCCTCCTTGGCCTGGACACAGTTCTTGAAGACAGAGATG
The DNA here is from genome assembly GCA_029593785.1 of Cabassous unicinctus. Taxonomy (NCBI): domain Eukaryota; kingdom Metazoa; phylum Chordata; class Mammalia; order Cingulata; family Chlamyphoridae; genus Cabassous; species Cabassous unicinctus. The sequence continues at coordinate 16,037 of JAQZBX010012772.1, read as the reverse complement.
TCAGTATTTACATGGGTGTTCATAGAAGTTAGGGGGTCCAGGGAGAGTTTTTGTAGCTTTCTGTGAATGTCAGTGACTGATTGACTAATTAAGTCTGTCCATAGAAGGATGTGGCCTTCTCAGAAGTCTGGGTATACTAGAGTATATTTTTTATTGGTTTCTACTAATCTACCCTGAAACAAAACTGGGTTCTTTCCTCTTCTTGATCTACTTCTCTAAGTTTATTATAGTTAACAGGTTTAGTGGTACACTTCTTCATGATCATATGGTCCCTTATCCTTAAGTCTGCCTATCCTTGTTGATAATTCCAGTTTTGGTCTATATATGGAATGGCTACTGCCCCAACAGCATATTGGTTAAGCTGTTGGGGTGCCACTTTATAGGCATAAGCTTAGGCTTCAGTTACAATGAAAAGCTTTTTTTTCTGGTGTACAGCAAGTAGATAAGAGTCTGTCCATGTCACTCCAAGTTAACTCAAAGGAAAGGGGAAGATGCTGGAATTCTTCAGTGAAATTGGCCATGTTTTCTGAGAATTGGCCCAGCTGTTTTTTACACTGAGAAAGATCCATGATACAGAAGGGACATGAGCTTGAATTGTTCCTGTGGGCTTTTTTGCTAGATGGAAAGAGGTTCCACTTTGGGTGGGACCCACTGGACTGGACTTTGGATTTTAAGGGGGAGGGGTTGAGGCACCTGTACGAGGGAGTTTATGGGTACCCCCAGGTCAGGGGCAGGGTGGTGGACTGCTAAGAAGGAGATCATCCGGATGTCTCCTTTTCAGAAGGTAGTGGGGTTACTTATGCATAACATAAGTGGCAAGAGCCCTTTAAACATTTATCTCAATGTAGGGCTATAAATAGTTGGATATATGGGATTTTCATCCACTTCCATTCTCTCTTACATAAGAGATACAACTGAAGTATGATCTTGTAATTGAGCGTCCCATTTAATGGCCATTCCTGTCCATCTTCTAGCTTATATTGAGGCCCATATGGTATAGCAGAAGATTAATTTTTTCTTTTTCAGAGCCTCAGTGGACAGATCATCCCAATTCCAAAGAAGGAATCCCAGGGGAGAGCACCCAGGGGGTGCTGGATGAAGTGCCCATCTTCCTAGGGGACAAAAATAAACCAAATACCTGTCAGGCTAACTGACCTCCCAGTTAATGTCCTGAAGGAGGTAAAAAAAAAAATGCCCATCATTCCAGCATTCCAGAAATCAAGGGCCTTGTCTGCTGAGCATCTGCAAAATCTTTACAGTTTTGGGAGATGTGTGAGTCAAGCTGTGAAAGGTTGGTTGCAGTTCCCTACAGGAAAACTGAGACCAAAAATGCCAAGCTGGCATTCACCTTACGAGTACGGCATAAGTGATGCACTGAAATAATGACCAGAGGAATATTACATGGAGTGACGAAACTCATCCAATGATTTGATTTAAAATGGGGCAGAAGAGCCAGAAATAATAGCCCAAAAAGGAACTAATATTCTCTTGCCTAAGAGAATCACAAATGAGAATATGCCTAAGGGGACAGTGTAGGACTAGATAGTGTGTATACGGGGTACAGATCATTTAAAAGATTGTGAAATGTGGTGGAGTTGCTTTTTCATAACACAAGCAGATTCCTACATGACTTGGGGAATGTCCCCTGTCACATTTCAAGGGTGGTGTTACTTGCCACCCAGAGACACCTTGAATCTGCATGGTGTCTGGACTAGGCCCTGCAACCTCAGAGGAGGGAGCCAGAGTACTCTGAGTAGATTGAGGTTATGTCCTGTGGAAGCCAACCCAGGAACCTGCTTGAAGTGGTAGGAGGAGAGCATGAACAGACAAAGGAGGGCACAAACAGGCTCTGAGTAGAGGCCAAGATGCACCAGTCTTCGTCAGATGGAGAAGAGTGAATCAAGTGCCCCTAGCTGGCTCATCAAAGGATGTTGCTGGCTGGATATTGGCTATGGTGTAAGAAAAAAGTGAAGAATGCACCACAGTTTAAGCATGCAAGCAAAGAGTCTAATGTAAAGCAAAAGTACACACTCAATTTGGGAGTGCAAGAGAGAGATGCGCTCTGGGTCTGGGGATGTGGCATTATTAAGGCTTCCTCCCTTCCTTCCTCCATATAAATGAAGATTTGTAAGTTGCAACATTCTCATTGGTCCTGTAATATGCCAAAGAAGGATTGGAAACAACAATCTCATTGGTTCTACATGTCTGCTAGCCTGAGTGTGGGTCAGGGGAGGGGTAAAAATGGGCTTCTCATTAACTGTTGTTTTAAGCAAGTGACCTTGGGCAGTTGCCTCCTCCCTTGTTGACAGGACTTTCCACTATTAATTGTATCTCTCTAATGCAGGCACAGGCACAGATGGGCAACCAAAAGCAGAAGGTTCACATAAGACTGGCTATTTTATCTTTGTTGCCCTAGCGCTTTCCCATGGCAACTTTTTCTCCCCTCAAGTACCTGTTCTAGCCTACCTCAATGTGACTTCTTTAACCCAGGGGACATGCTGGTTTGCTAGAAACCAGACAGATAACAAAGACCACCCTATAGTGCATAGCAAATGTTTAGCCTCTATATGGCAAGGCCCTTTTTTACTTTCACGAGACAGGAAAATAGTATAGGAGTCAGACTGCTTGTAGCTTTTTTCCATGCACCTCCAAGGTTTTAATAACAGAAGGAATTATAACCTCAAGTCAGAAATTTCTGGTGGGCTTGTGAAGCGAAAGAAATTGTTGGTTAAATGAGACCAAGATATTAGATAACAATGAAGATGATGATGGCTATGATCCTATTTTTAGAATTTACACCCAATTCCTTAAAGGTAATAGATAATCTTATTATCTTCTTCAAGAACATTATTTTGTATGTGAATGCAATATATAAAATATATTTACCATTAATTGGGTTGGATCCTGTTCTATAGAGTATGCTGTTCTCCAAATGGATATTTATGATAAACTTCCAAAAGGGAAAATTAAAAACTGAGGGCTCTTATGGCCTCTTCCAATTCTATGGAAATTCATGAAGAGATTATTGCCAGACTAGAGAAAGTTTTAAATAGAACTTGGAAAACTCATTAACCCAAGATAAACTACTGGGTGTTCTGTTCTTGGTATTGTTCCCCTTGGCACTGGTAAATCTCTCTCCAGTGTTGAAAGATGCGTTATAACATTATAGGTTCTTTAGAAAATGTAACTTTACAGTTAGAAAAATCTATCTCCTTTCCAGCACAGGCCATCAATTCAATAACTGATGAAGGGTTGGACTTTCACAAAATAAGCCTACACAATCACTATAATTAGACTATATTCTGGCTCCCCAGGGTGGTACAAGTATGTATTTGCAATGATAGTCAAAAGGAAGTTTACCAAGAGGTGGTGGCAGCAAAAGCCCATGCTAGAGAAGCAGCCAAATCAGCTCACACACCTCCCAAATCTGATTGGTCTGATTCTCTTTTTGATTGGCTTCTAGGGTCATGGGGACCTTGGCTCTGAGATATCCTGAAAGATGCACTTGTTATCCTCTTAATCATAATATTCATAATAGCTCTCATTCATCGTCTGCTCTCTCAATTTTTAAATGCTACTACGCAATCATATAAATCTACAAATGGTACAACTAAGGATACAAAACCAGTATGAATTGGTAAATTAAAATCTCAAGCTTCAGCTAACTGGTGAAATCAGTGATGGTACATGAGAGACTTCTTGTGGTGAATGAAAGACAAACATCTTTGGTCAAGCCCTAATAACTGAGGGAATGACAAAAATTGGGAAGATTGAGAAAATTATATAAAGTCCAGGGGAACTCTCAGAGAAAAAGAAAATCTGTGCCATACTATTTTGAGCTCCCTTTTTTTTTTTTTTAATGTGTTTTTAATTTGAAATCCCCACCAAGGCATCTGACTCAGACAGACAATCAAGTTCCTAGTTTGTTACATTTGACCCAATACAAAATGAATCCCACTTGACCTAAAACCACTCTTATTAGATGGACAAACCCTTGTACAATAAATAGGTGTTAACCTAACTTCCATTTTATAGCTACAAAACTCATTTGCTAACCCTAGAAGATTGAACATGTGCTCATGATTCCTTGCTGTAGCAAATCTTTTGTTCCAAATAAAATGGTGTAATCTGCAAACTCAACTCTGACTTGCCTTTTGACATTAGTTTTCATAGAAGTTTACAAGAAGGCATCCATCAGCAGATGAGTTTTGTACAAGTTAACCCTTAATTTCAATTGCATCCTTCTCATCTAAAATCGTGGCTTGCGTGTTTTATATCCCACTTATCAGTGATCCATACTATTTCAATTAAATTGGGTGGCTAATATAATCCCTGACACTGTAGGGGAGATTGTGTATATTTAAGATAGTAAACATAACAGAGAAAGGTGTGGTAATACTTGAAATCTTTCCCATTTACATTCATTTAAGCAGAGCATGCTGCTTTCTAGCAATGCCTTTCCATCTCAGTCAGATTCCACATTTGCATGAAGAAGGAAAAAGACGTAGCCCACTTGTTCAGTGCTCATCAGATAAGATAATAGAGTGCACATTTCATAAGGACATATAACCAGGGGTCACATTTTTTCCCATCTGCATTTTCAAAAAGCTGAGGAGAGTTGGCTAAGTTTTACAAAAACCCCATTACTTCAGGGTTAATCTCCCACTTCCTGAATATGTTCTTGTGAAAGCCACCTGATTTCCATATGCCTTAACAGTCCCTAAACAGATTCTGTATCCCATATAACCCTCATTCATTAAAATAAACCACATTTTGAACCAGTGAGTTAGAAGATAGGCCTCCAATTAAAATCCATTTGGATAATTTAATTTGATGCATTTGATACACTGACTGTAGATATGATATAATGTCATTTTCAGGGTATTATTGCCATTCAACATGGACCTGATTGTTTCTACAAAGAGTGTTGTTCACATAGCAAATTATCATCAGTGATGATGATTCCTCCCCTCAGAGGTCTCCCCTTAGGCAATTCACTCAAAGCCATTATTAATAGTCATGAAAAAATCCCAGGTGATCTTTTATCCCAGATATAGCTTCCATTGGGAAACTAGCATTCAAGATCATTGGATTTTGTATGGCTAGTCCCCATGATAATTTGGTAATCCACCATCCTAGTATCTGAAAGGTATTTTCTATGCCTTTGGGGGATCTCTAGTTCCTTGACTTGCTTCTAGAAGGACACTTGTGCATGCCTCAGCAGGATCTCATTTGTCAATGTAGATACTATCCCAAATAGCAGGGCTCCTGAAGGCTCTGGAAACATGCAGACATTATAGTCAGGGCAGATAGCTCAGGAGTTTGGTCCCTTGCCAAGGGGCCCTACTTTGGGCCAAGTCTGTCCCCAGTGCGACAGACTTGGACTCAATTGCGGTTTCCCTACACATGGTTCTTCTGTCCTTCTATTTGAACCTAACATTAGTACTAAAGTTGGTAGGTATATGTCCAAGAGACTTAAATCTTTGGGCTGTCCATGTGCCAGCTGACTCTGAATCTCTACAGAGTTGCAACACCTACTCTCCAGTTCATTGGACTAACCCAGAACAATTAACAAGGAAGAGATAATGGATAACCAACATAGCAAAGAACCGAGAGAGTCTGCAATTGCAAGGAAGAGTCCCATTCATCGGTCATATGGGATCGAAGCCTCTCTCAATAAAAGTTGGAATGGGCATCACCATCCAAGAATCCTCAGGATTGGGGAATGAACTATGGACTAAAGTAGATTTACTAGTATTCTACTATAGACTTATTGTGATTCTAGCAATGGAAGAAATTATGTCATTGATGTGAAGGAAGTGGCCACTAGAGTTTCTGAGGGTACAGAAAGGGAAAAACAGGTGTAATACAGGGGCATTTCTGGGACTTGGGAATTGTCCCAATGTCAGAAATGACATTACAACGACAGATACAGGCCATTATATATCTTGCCATAATCTACAGAATTGAGTGGGAGAGAGTGTAAACTACAATGTAAACTATAATCCATGCTTAGTGGCAATGCTCCAAAATGTATCTATCAATTGCAATGAATATACCACACTAATGAAAGATGTTTCTAATGTGGGAAAATGTAGGAAGTATGGGGAGCAAGGCATATGGAAATCCCCTATATATTCTCTGTAACATTTATGTAATCTAAGTATCTTTTAAAAAATGAAAAGACAAAAATTAAAAATAAGAAAACCAAGGGCATTGTAGATGCCCAGCCAAACAGTCAGCTTATGAAATCACCTTATCAAACAATGATGAATGATTTAATAGCATTAAGATTATTTTTAGAGGTGTGTGGAGAAATTTCACAGAGATAGAAGCAAATATAAGGTCTACATTTCCTTGTTTGTCCATCACATAACAACCTGGTATAGATGGGCATCATTATTTGGGATAAGGATCTTAATCCTTGGAGTGTGAAGTTTTTATATGGTATCATTAGAGAAGAACAAGCCCCTCCCTGGTGAACAACAGGATTAGATATAAAAGGAGTATGATATAGTGGAATCTTTTCTATAACATTATTTCACACCTTAACATTCATCAGTTGGAAAGTACCAAATTCACCATGATCAAGTGGAAGAAATTTTGGTCCAAACCTTATATTTGCAAATACATGATTTTGGGCAGGGGCCTGATCAGGATTCCAATTGATAAGATCGAAATTTTATGACATCAGGACCTGTGATCTGACTCATCAGTTGAGCAATTAACCAGGGATTATTGCTTTGGTATTGATCTGTAGCTGGTTTCCATACATTTCTGAAAGAAAGCAGACTATAAGGAATCCATCTTGGATAAGTTAATCCTTATTTCTTCATAATTTCTCAGGGAAAACCTATCTTTCTTGGTTTTTAAATGAACATATATTATTTCACATAATTTTCACATAAATTATCTAGACCCCCTTTGGTTTACACTGGGGAGCTGGCATCCATGTACAGGATATTGTTGACTATTGTACTTGTATTGCAGATTTTCCCAAATTTTTTTCTGGAATTCAAATTAGTTATTTACATATATTCATAATAATTATTTATTAATTCACATGTACACAAATAATTTTAATCTATCCCTTTATATTTCCTAATGTGAAAAAGCATTATTTTTCTACATAAAATTGTAAAAATATTGAGTAGAACAATATAAAAAGTGATATTTACTTGTTCAACTAATAGTCATTACACAGCTCAATATGCCTGACATTCTGTTAAGCACTACTAGAGAAAGGCATAGCAAGAAACAGACTAAAAGAATCTGGTAAAAGTCTTGTAAATTTAAGTAGAATATGACCAGTATCTATAAGAAAATGTAGGAGAAAGTGTGTGATGTTCCATGAGAATGGCTTAGGTAGTAGAGATACCAAGCAAAAGTCCATAAGTTGGAAATGCAAGGCATATTCAAAATGGAGTACTGATAATTCCATTTAAAGTTTTCAAATTTCAGTCATTAATGAATAGCAAATAATTCTTTTTTCTTTTTTCTTTTTGTTTTAAAATAAGGGTTAGATGACATAAATGTTAGTATTAATGCTTCAATACGTGTTCACTAATTGTAACAAATGCACCACGCTAATAAATGATGTTAATGTGGTAAAATGTCGGAGGGGGTGCATATGGTAATCTTCTATATTTTTTATGTGATAAATGATTCTTTACATGATTAAAACATGTATAGCAAAATTAAAATTACAAAAGCTTCTCCATTTTAAAATTATGAGTAAGGGATGGAATATCTAATATCTAAGCTACCAAATTCTCTCATACATCATAAGTGTTTTATAAGTGCATTAATTCTGTTTTTTCTATATTTAATTCTAATCTCCTTGGTGTCAAAAATACTCATTTAGGAAACAATTATGCTGTCTCAAGAAAGTCAAATATTCTATTGCAGAATACTAAAGTCCTGTATCATTTCTAGAGACTTTTGGCTAGCATATAGTATTTTCTTCTTGCCTTTGTCACTGATCTTTTGCAGTTGTTATAACAGCAACTTCATAAATTATGAAGGAGTCAGTTTACTGCATTTGACATTGATTTAGATTGCATTTAAACATTTTTGTTTCCACTTTGAATCTGCAGCTTTCCTGTCATGCTGTAGTTAATTGCATTCATCCATTGATTGTCTTGTCAGTTTTTGAATTTCTTTGGTTATCTTAATATATGGGTTTTACTCTCTTATTACATGGTAATATCTTCCATTTTGTATCTAAAGACACTCTAATATTGTTCTATTAGAACCTTCACAATTGCGTGCAATTTTGTCATCCTTTTTCAGTTTAGTATACTATTTGGATTAACATAATCTTTTCTTATTTTATTTCTTTCCATAAATTATAACTTGATCTGTTTTTATATAAAATACCTAAGACATGTTAAAGGGTTAACACCTGAATTTAGCAAAACCATCACCTACTCATTCCCCAATCATGCAAATAATGAGTATTGTGTTGGAATGATTGAAGGAGCTATATATCAAATTATGTAAAAAAAAAAAAAAAAAAAAAAAAAAAAAAAAAAAAAAAAAAAAAAAAAAAGAAAAGAAAAAGAAACCAATAAATCTTTGCAGAATAAATTCATAATCTCCACATGGCATTATGAATTTACTACAGTTTTATTGGAATGGAAGGTACTGTTGAATTATAAGATGTGAGCTATGATGCCCACTGGATTCTGAGATAGAATGAAAGCATGTATTTTTTTATATAAATAAGGCATAAGGAGTGCATCATAAAATTAATTTAATATATAAATATTATGTATGTAATCTCTCAGAACTTTAATGTGAGTGATTGTTAAATTTTCCAGAATATGATATGTTAAATTTTCCAGAATATGATATCATACATTAATGTATATACATTTCATACTAACCCAGTAACGTAAGTAGAGCATATTTGATTGTTTCTATTTCTCGAGAAGGAAAAAGAGTCAGCTGTTTCACATTAGAGTATTTGATTATCTGTCTGAGAAGCAAATATGTGATTGGAGCACATTTCTTTGGCTCCTGCATTTCCATTTATTATTGATGTTGTAACTTTGCCCTATGATGTTTATGTTTTAGAGAGCATAAAGTTTTTAAATTGTTTTAGTTATAAAGAGAATTTCATCTTAACGAAGCGAAAAGCAGAGGCATCTATTGATCAACAATTTCAAAGAACTTGTAGCTCTGTGGTTAAGTCCACCCTCAAGGGACCAGAAAGGATGCTAATAGTCCAACCTGTGGACATTTGATCACATGCATACAATGAGAGACAGCTTGAGTCCCCAGAAGAAAAGGAACCAAATGTAAAAAATCTCTACTCATAACTGGAAGTCTTTTAAAAGTCATGAAGACTAGGTCTTCTTCACTAAAAGGATAACTTATTATGGATTTTGCTGGCTATGAATATGTTTAAGAAATGGAGATGTAGGTTTATTTGTAAATTTCTAATATTTCCCGGTATCGTTTCACACTAAAATAATCTGATACCAGTTGTATGTTTTTAGTATTGGTTACAAACTGCCAGAAAACACAACTTCTTAATCTGTAGTAAATTTTTATTTTAGTTACTCTTCTCATTTGTGTGTAAGGGTAATACTTACATAATGCCTACATTTAATATTTTCTTTTTTAGTAGTTAGTTTAGATAGCAACTTAAAGTTACTTGCACATTTAAGGGAAATTCTTTAAAATTTAATACATGATAATTGTTAAGTAGTTTAGCTATATTATAAGGAAAAATCTTTCTCCCATTCTTACAAAATAATTGTCTAGCAATTGTTTAGGTCTAATTTGTGATTCGAATAATAATATTTTAAGAATATTTTCTACTTTCCTTGGGTTTGTCATTCTGTCCTGTCTGTAACAAAGCAAGGGTAGGTTTGTGAACTCATGATTTCCAGGGTTGAGGACATTATTTGAAAGAAGTTGCTACTTTTTCCTACAAAATGCTCCTGTGAACAAATAAAATATACTTCACTTCAAAGTATATTGTTTTTATTTACACTAAGTTCTAGTGTTGGCTCTTTTGGTATACCAGAATTTCCATCATTGTTGATAGTGCTTTTTTTCCCTTTTATTTTATTTTTATTTGTAAAAGTTAATTTTTATGAGTTTTATGAGCTTTTTCTTTTTTTTCTATAAATAATTTTTAATCATAAAAATTTTAATGTATACTGTTTTAAAGTGGAAGTTCATGTATATGCTTATGAATTCTTATAACTATGAATTTATATATGAAACATATTTCAAATAGCATTTCATCAGTTATACATATATATTTATATATAATATTTTGTTAAAGCATGAACTAATGCATGAAATATAATACTTACATATACTGTTTTATAGCAAACTGATATAATTATTATGTCAGCATAGTATTGTTTTGTGGGCAAAGCTCCATGAGAACCTATACTGAGCTATTTCAGTTTTGATCTCTTATGGAGGGACCATAATTTTGATAATCATTATCTCTTTTGATAAGCATTTGGCTGAGTTCCCTATTTGAGTATAATGAAAATGCTTTTAATGTTCTGACTTCCCTCACTAATATTCTTATTTCCAACCTGTTTCTCTATCACTAATGATTGTATTTTTGTCGTGTTTTTGGAATCATAAGTCAAAAATTATTGTGAAGGAATTTCATTTTCTAAATATCTTTTAGTGGTTTATCTTGATGAGTTCAGCAGACAAAAAAAATTACTAGAAATGTTACTGCTGGCTGTACTTCCACGAGGCTCTTAAATCAGTTGGAAAAATCCTCTCCTTTGGTTATAGTGCCAAAATCCACAGGAATTCACGAAATCTAAGAATTTTGGTATCAACAATGTAAACATATTTGCTAATTTCAGGAAAACAAACCATAACTAGAGAGAATGAGGGATAAAATGCTCTACATAGTCCCTGTCACTACAAATGACTAATATGTATTGAACATTATCATGTGTACTTACTCACTACCAATGATATTAAATATGATTATTATTGATATCAGAACTTGAACTTGTTAGCAATTTATATTGTTTGTTACATTGAACTCTTATTAATATATATCTTTCCTTTCTTTCATTTATATTTTAAAAATCTACTTCTTACATTTTTTACTTAAATTTATTCCTCAGGACTCCAACTAAAGCATGTTATGCAGTGGAAAAGCAGATATATCACATTGCATCAGCATTCAGAACTTACTCCCTTTTCCTGTGCACTTGATTTCCTCCCTTCTTCCTTCCTTTTCAACATGAGTACTGTTTCTCTGTGCTCTGATGTTGAGACGTATCCATCAGTATCATACCCATAACTTGAAACCTTAAGCCAGTTGAAATGTCAGGGAATGTATTTTTCCCTCTATTTCTCTAAAATTAATTAGGAAGATTATACTAAATCTTTTGGCTTGCTTTTAGAGAGGAGAAATATATAGCTTTTAGAGAGGAGAAATATATAGAGGAGAAATATAAAAGTGATCATCTGGGATCAGACCCTCCTTGTCCTATTATGTTCGAGTCAGGTTTCCATGACACTAAGCAGCCTCCAAGAAGAAAACAGTAGCCATTAAGATACAGACACAAATCATGAATATCCCCCACCTTTTTATTAAAAAATGAGTGTATTTTTAGGTTATAAAAACTTTTGATTACTTAGTTTTCAATCTGGTTTAATTAGCAGAAGGGAAACAAAGAAACAAACATAAAAAAAAAAACTAGGCTGCTTTCAAACAAATTATTATCTCTTTGCCTTGGACATAATTGGACTTGGCTTCACTGTGCTTCCCAAACCCCTTAATGGAAAAGACCCGGGATACGTTTATCAATTGCAATGAATGTGCCACACTAATGGAGGATATTTATGTGGGACGGTGTGGGAGGTGTGGGGAGTGGGACATATGGGAATCCCTATTTTTTGTGTGTAACATTCATGTAATCTAAGTATCTTTTAAAATTAAAAAATATATATTATAAAAAAATAATAAAATAAAATATAGATAGTATCCAATTTATAATTTCAATTTGTGAGTCATGAGCCAATACTTAAAGGATGAAGATTTTGGTTTTGATTTAGCAATATCTAAAAGGCTGCACCCCAGACTTACTCAAATTCTAACTACAATAAACATCAGGTTCCACGATGGCAGGGCTCATATATTCTCTTGAAATTTGTATACTGCTTAACAATGCCTTGCCTGAAAGCATGCCCATTGAATGGATAGACAGATATGTAATCGCTTCTTTAATGAGATAAATATAAAAAAAGAATGAAGAAGGTAGATAACATGAAAAATTTATACACACATAGAGTAAAACCCAAGAAGGGATTAGAGGAAAATGATTCGGTTTATATAAAAATAGTTTTTGCATAAACCACTACAAGTAATATAAGACAATAAGGAGAGTTTTTGGCAATTTATAGCCATAAATGCTTTCTAATAATAGACACAGAAATAAGAAAAGTGTAAATGGAAGATATTCTTTTTCTGTGAATTTAGTGAGATAGACTGCTGCATCCTTGACATCTCTAAAAGGAAGGAGGGAATCAGCAATTGACATTACCAAATAATTATGGAAAACAAAACATTTTCATAAATCTTACTTTTATTAAATATCTTATTAGATTATTTCAATATGTATGTATATTCATTTATTAAATGAGTGAAAATTCACATAAATGAATTAATTTATAATATTTAATCATAAATATTGATTAGATTAATATTATATCTTTTCAAAAAGCAAATGAAAAAAAGTGGCAGACTAATTTTTTGAAAACAAGATATATCTGGTATATATGATTTTGGTTCCTTATGTTTCTCTGCACTAAATTTCTGAGTTTATTATTTGAATGTTGACTCAAGGAACAAACATACAAAGCAAAGATATGAAAATATGGAAAATGAAAGGACTATCAAGATAAATTGTACTGCTATTTCTTCAACTGGAGTTAATAATAAATAGCATATGAAAAGTTTGCCCTCTCTCTTTCTCCCCTCTCAACTCTTCTCGATGGCTTCATCATTGACCTTTCAAGTGGGGAATCTGGACAAAAGGTGAGACGAAAGGGGATCAGAGTTCTGGAAGGGATGGAGTGCTGTATATTCTGGGAGTCAGCACCATGAGATTAATTGGATCTGAACAAATAGAAACAGGGTAGTCACAGGATAATGAAAAACCTGTTTTTGCTAGATGCTATTTAGTTTGTAACCATGAAAGCAGAGTGTTTCTATGTCACAGAATGAGTCAGAGGTTTGGAAGTAGGCATATCTGGGTTTCAGTGTCAGTTCTACCAATCAATAGATTTGTTATCTATTAATAGAGTTTCCTTTTTCCCATTTTTAAAATGTGCAAACCAAGAAACAGAGAATAAAATTATCTTTAGTTCCAAAACTGTGAGTCCATATCCATACCACACATATGGCCCACAACTGAAGTTCATTTATTCTTTTCATCTAACTGCAGGGTGAGGCTTAATGCTTTGTCATGCTGTGGATGCTATATCATGGGTGAATTCCTAATCTTTTCCATCTGAGTAATATCATCTTATTCTGCAACTAACAAGCTATATAAACCTAAATGCATGGCAGGTAGGAATCATACAGGTGTGAAGGATTTCTCTCTGATAGTGTTAACTGAAAATCCTAATTTTCAGATCCCTCTCTTTTTCCTTTTTCCTTTTATTTATTTCATCACACTGGTTGGTAAATGGGGGATGATCATCTTAATCTGGTTAAATACCCAAATTCATACTCCAGTGTATTTCTTCCTTAGCAACCTTTCTTTCTGTGGCATCTGCTATTCCACTGTCTTTGTTTCTAAAATGCTGGTAAATTTTCTGTCAGACCATAAATCTAGCACGTTTTCTGGATATGTTCTACAGAATTTCTTTTTTGCAGTGCATATGATCACAGAGGGTATCCTCCTGTCTATGATGGCTTATGACCGTTATGTGACAATTGTTAATCCTCTGTTGTATACAGTTTTTATGATCCAAAGAGTTTGCATTCATATGGTACTTGCATCTTACTTGGGTGGACTTATTAATTCCCTGACACACATAACTGGTTTGCTCAGAGTAGACTTCTGTGGTCCTAACATTGTGAATCATTACTTCTGTGACATTCCTCCTCTGCTGAGGTTCTCTTGCTGTGATGTTCACACCAATGAAATGTTACTTTTGTTCTTCTCTGGAGTCATTGCAATGTTCACTTTCATATTTATCATGGTCTCTTATATCTACATCATCATTGCTTTTCAAAGAATCCACTCAGCTGAGGGGAGGCTCAAATCCTTCTCCACCTGTGCCTGCCACCTGACTGCTGTGACATTATTTTATGGGTCTGTGAACTTCAGTTACATCCAGCCAAACTCTCAATATTCCCTGGAACAGGAGAAGGTCTATGGTGTGTTTTATACATTGGTGATTCACATGCTAAACTTGCTGATTTATAGTCTGAGGAATAAAGATGTGAAAGATGCAGCAAAAAGGACAATATGGTGGAAGAGAACCCTCACTTGGCTCAGTCATGTGTATCACCTTGCTAATTTAACTTTAACTTGCAAAGAGATCAGAAGCTTTCTTTAAAATTATATCTGTATAATATTTAGCACAAATAAAAATATAATCAAAACATTCTCATGAAATTTGGGAAGGCAATGATGAATTTGAAATAAAAATTAGAACCTAATGTAGTTGTAATTCACTTTCATAGTTTTGGTCAGTTAGTAGTTGTTCTTTTTTCCTCAAAAGTTAATATATTATATATTCTGACAAATTCATATGTTATGGATTTAAAAGAATTTGACATTCAATCAATTAAAAAGAATACTATAGCAATAATCAGGTTATAGCAAATGCAATAGTGTCTCAAAGAAGAGTTCAAAATTTTCTTTGCCTAATTTTCTTAGGATACAGTAACTATTTTTGTCCTAAAAATGCTGTCTTTGAAGTCCAAATGTACATTTTACATTTTGTATTTAAACTTACACATCTGAATGGTATCCTAGAAAAATTGTTTATAGAAGAACAAAACTCTCATTATTTAAAGTTTACTCATTCTGCACAATTCCATTTAGCACTTTTATTGTGCCAGTTACTGTGTGATTCAAACCTAAAGAGGCCTAGTTTGGAGCAAAAGCTGTTGCAGAAACAGGGAACAGAGGAAAATGAGAAATGGGAAAACCTGTTTAAATACAAGAAGATATATGAATTTGACAATGGCATGTTATGCTAAAGCCAAAGTAGTAGAAAATAAGACTGACAAGTTATGTAGGACCGTATGTGTGAATGTCCTTTAATGTCAGGATAACATCTTTAAAACTCGCTCACTGGCTAATAAGTCAAACCCAAAATGAAAAGTAAATTGTTTGCTTTAGGAAAAACAGTGCTTCATGATGACACTGTTCTCAAAAGATTGAAATGTAAGAGCAAGCTGACAAGTTGGGGAAACTTATTCTGAACATGTATAAAAATAATTACTTTGAGGCAGGTAAGAAACGTTGTAGGCAAGTAATAGAGGGAAGGGGACATATTTAAGAGATGGTTCATGAAAATCACCAAAAGGACTTGGAAATCTGTTGTATATTCATATATATAGGAGGGGAATGGGTTTAAGATTACTGGAAGGTTTTGAACTTGTCTTTCACTAGTAAGAAAAACTGGTTAAGAGAAAAAATGAGTTGTAATTGTCTGAGTGCCATTAGAATTTTTGAAGGAAGATTAAGGAGGCTGTGGTTTGTCTTTCTCTCCGGGTGCGAGAGGAGACCCCGAGCTGGTGGCCCGGCTGGCGTGTGGGGGAATCCGGTGTGGAGGGCGACGCAGTAAAGAAGCTGCGGAGACGAGGCTGGTGGCACAGGTCTACTTTATTAGGGAAGTGCAGTACAATTTATAGGGTTTAGGGCTACCGTGTAGCCCGCTGATTGGTTGGAGGCAGCGTCTGTGTGATGATTGGTTACAGTTAGCTGTTGCTGGGTAAAGGGCTTCCTGGCAGGGGAGGTGGGTGGTACCCACAAGGCTCGTAGGCCGCTTATGTCCAAATAAGGTATTATTGG